>JABACO010000714.1:0-23464 GCA_013339895.1 Ephydatia muelleri | reverse complement strand
AAAAGGTGGTGAGGGTGAGGGTGGTAAAGGTGGTGAGGGTGATGGCAGAGGTGATGGTGCTACACAGACAGGAGACAGTAAGACTGAAAGTGGGGACAGAAATGATGATGCTGCTGCAGCCTCAGACACATAACTTGAAGACCCTCAAAGGGATGGGGAATAACTGTGCATCAAATTGACATGTGAATCGTTTGTAATGCACTGATGAATATTAAACATGACAGAAATAATACAATGCATCACACACCAGTATCAGACAGGGTCTAGTATGGATATCTTCTTTGTCAGTGTCTCTTGTGGAAACAGGTAAGCTCTCATTACGGAGTCCAGCTCTCCCAATGCAGCCTGAGCATGTGCTTGGGTAAGAGTGTCCCTCTCTGTTGCCTCCACCTGCTTCAGCAGTCTGTAGACATCACGTAGCGATCCCCCTAGCAACTGCAATAAACCACACCCCACACATGAGGTCACTCTGTTAGCTTCACATCACTTCACCTCAATGGCATCCTGAGACAGTCCTTTGATAAGCAGCTTCAGCACCAACAGAGCTCCTTGTCGTGCAGATGGTTCTTTGTCTGTCTGAAGTATGTGGGTGATGCTTCCCAACACCTAGGGCAACACAATACGAGCCTAAAAATAACTGCAGACCACTCCCACCACATTTCCAGTCCCCAAAAAGGGGCATCTCACCCCCATATCCCCACTGCTAAGATCAGTGCCCACACTTACCTCGTTCTGGATCCTTCCAAAGGACCAGTGCAGCATGCTACACACGTCTGCCAGGTTAGAGAGGGCACTGGTGCGGACCACTACAACTGGACTCCGCAGATTCACCAGAATGGCAGACAGCAAGATCTCAGAGTAGTGGGGCAGCATGTCACCCAAAGTCCTTGCTGCTCTAACTAATGCCTCCCCTAACTTTAAGACGTGCTGCACTTTCTCTGATATCCCCTTCTCTTGGCCCGGGTCCCCAGGGCTGGACAAATAAACATACTCCTGACAGAGAAGTGGGACGATGTCTTTGGGCATGGTTGACGCCAAGGCAACCAGTCCATCAATGGCTGCCAGGTAAACATAAGAATCTGTGTGCCTGAGGTTTTCCTTGAAGACAACTGTCAAACTGGAGCTACACGCTAGTGTCTCCGTGTCCCTGGCCGTCACCAGCTTGGCCAGCGCCAAGAGACCATGAGCCTGAATGGGAAGCAGAGGATCCTGCAGGTCCACAAGGGCAGCCTGAAAGGCACTAAGCTGTGCTTTACACTCATTTTCTACACCAGCAGGGTGTCTTTTGTTGCCTCTACGGTGCTCTTCAACACCACCAGGGTGCTCTTTACACCAACAGAGTGCTCTTTTACACCAACAGAGTGCTCTTTTACACCAACAGAGTGCTCCTTTACATCATCAGGGTGCTCTTTTACACCAACAGAGTGCTCTTTTACATCACCAGGGTGCTCTTTTACACCAACAGAGCTCTTTTACATCACCAGGGTGCTCTTTCTCATCTAGGTGCTTGTGATCAGCAATGGTAGCTGAAGTACCTCGACTGGCAGGGGCAGAGACAGGTATCTCCTCTATCAGCTTGGACTTGGTTGCCTTCTTCCCAGTACTTTTAGCTTTCTCTGTCAGGTTGGTGCCCAGTGTGCCCAGCTCTGAGGACCACACTGCACCCATCGTGGCTATGCAGATGCGCAGCTCACTCGCTTGCATCTGCAGCTCGGGGACTGGACAGTTGGACGATATCACCTCCAACGGATGCAAGAACCGAGCCAGCAGTGGTCTGTCCTCCCTGCTCACCTGGAGTAAGGGAAGGACTGGGGTGAACCACTTACCTTGGCCATGCCCTCCTCACCTTCCTCGCTCCACCCATGATGGAGGACAACAGTCCAATCGTTATGCTCAGTGGGATCACACTCCCGGGAAGGGAGTCTAGATCGGGCAGTATGTGCAGCAGGCCTTGTACCTGGCTGCTGCTGCTGCTGTTGCTGCCAACAAAGTCCCTATAGGCCGTCACAATCAGAAGGAGGACCTCAAGCATCTGGCGAATGTCTGCCTGTTCCATCACCTCCATGGCCATGTGTTCGCAAAGAGATGCGACGAGAAAAAGTGCAGTCATATGCTCTGAAGTGGGGTCTCCTCCTTCAAGGTCCAGGAGCACGGAGCTGATTCTTTCACTTTCCCTGCCCATCAACCCACTGAGGTCACTTCCTCTATCTGGTTTATAAATAGCCTTGTGGAGTACTCGCTCCATGTTGCCGAGACACATCAAACACAGCTTCCCTGCCAATCTGTTCGCCTTCAGTTCTGACTTGAGCAGACTAACAACGTGAGAGGCTCTTCCTTCCATCTTGTCCACCTCCTGCAGTCCATCTTCGTTGCACAGGGTTGTGGACACTTCGAGCAGCTTTCCTGGTCCAGACCCACGAGAAAGCGTCCAGCAGGGGCTCACCCACTTGAGCTCCGCAGTACCTTGTTCTGATGCAGTTGCAAAAGACATGAGATATTTGAGAGTAGCATCTGAGTCAACTGTTGAGATGAGGAAACACAATACAGCAGTGGCTGGCGATCTGAAACTAAAGGGCAAAGTAAGCAATGCAAATGGTGTGTGTGTGTGTGGTGTGTGTGTATGTGCATGCGGTGTGTGTGTGTGTCTTGTTTCTAACCTAGCTTGATGGCCTGAATGCAGTGCACTGGACTGGTCTGTGTGATCCTGTTCGTCACATACGCGCGACAGTTCAAAAATCACAGGCAAGTATCGTATGAGCACTGGCACCAGAGACGACGTGACCTCAAGGACCCCACATATCTGAGGATAACGAGGGATGGGTGGGTCAAGTGAACAAAGTAACTGACCTTACAAAGGTCTTTGATGCAGGTCTGTAAATATTCTCCTACAGCTTTCTGATCATTAGAAGCAACTAAAGGGGACCAGTCTCCTAGTTAGTATGTACATAGGTTTTCTGGGAACATGTTGACACACCTTCAGCAGTGCATAGTAGCTTCCAGTGGTTTGGAGTAGAGGACAAATCAGGAACCTGTCTGCCAGAGTCCATTCTGCGTAACATGGCATCCATGATGGCCACAGTGACCCTCAGAAACTTGTCGTCTGGTTTCGTATGCCGGAAGGTGAAGAAGATCAAGAACCTTTTGGGGGGGGGGGGGGGGGAGGGGGGGAGGGGGGAGGAGGGGGAGGAGGGGGGAGGGAGGGGGAGGAGGGGAGGAGGGGGAGGAGGGGGAGTGGAACGGTACAGATACCAATGACAACATCTGTGACCAACCACACCCCTCTGTACCTGTGGACACACTACAGAGTAGTATTGTTCTGCGGAATGGGCTTGGAAGGACAATGGGCAATGACCCTGGGCAATGCCCTGCACTTCTTCCAGTTCTGTGCTCCTCCTCTCCTTCTCGGGACCTTCGCTTGAGCCTGTACGCCAGGGGACGAGGAGGATCAGTGTCGGATGATCACACATACTACCACTACTCAGTTATGTGCGTCACCTGCCATCGTATCCAGGATGCCTCGCAACACAGACTGGACCCCGTCTTCTTCATGAGCAGTTCTGATAGGAGCCTCCCGCAGGTCTCTGAAGCCACTTGAGGTTCTTCACTGACTCTGTTCTCTGCTCCGTCAGTCTGGTCGCCACACCAGAGGGGACCGTGGGTACACTCTTCTGAAGGCATAGAGCTCCCCTCAAGACAGTGGGCTGGTGTGTACCCTATCCAGCAGACCACTAAGAGCTTCTGCACACCACGCCCTGTCGCAGTCGGCAATAAGGGCACGGTTTTCCTCTCTGGGCGTGCCACCGTCTCCGTCTCGACAACGCTCAGGCGCAACTCGTTCGGTCGGACGACAGTCTGGGGACGAGGTCTCGCAGCAAGCGGACGAGTCGTAGCTCACTTGCATTAGCGCAACAAGGATGTCAGAGAGGTGGTGGCCGAGTATCAGGGGTCCCAGAGTCTGCTCTTCGGTACAACGCGAGCAGCATTTGGGTGCATTTAACCAAGCACCGCGCGCTTTGTTCGATTGATGCAGCCGCCTTCGTTGCTCCGCGCAGATGGCTAAGTCGGCAACTTCACGAGGACTGTCCACCCCGGGCAGTAAGTATGGGTATATCCCCACGCAGACCACGCGTTTGCAGTAGGCACTGGACAAGTTTTGGTCCGTACTCCCAGCATGTGCTTCGGTGCGTGTGGAGGCGAGGGAAGACCCGAGACCGCTGAAGGCTGCTCTTCCGAGAGCAAGTCGACTAGCGTGCAGAGAAGGCATAAGGAGTTTGCGGTATACCTCCAATATAGCGAGTCGCTCGGACCGACGGAAATATGGAACTGTTCCTTCTTAGCTGCAAGCGCGAGCGAGAGAGCTTCCTCTCTGGCTAACAAAGCTCTCAAAATGCGCAAGAAATATTTCTAGGTTTTCCACAAAACTAGAAGCCTGTCACGCTGTTTAGTTCCCCTCGCTTGCAATAAGGAGCTTTATGCCTTGGAACTAGCGCTTCACGTCAAGAGCCATGTGTGTCTATGTATTTTCTACATTAACGGCATAATTTTTAAATTACCCAATGGCAATACCCGTGGAAGAGCAGAGTGTTTCATCGTTTTCCAAACCCCCCCGCGCTGTTTTACAAGCGCTATACAGATGAAAACGTGCAATCCGGTCTTGCCCCGCAGCCACCGCCTCCTGTAAAAGGTTCCTACACGCCTTTGGAAATCCATTTGATGTGTGTTAGTAGCTTTTTGGGACTACATGTACGTCGGATCAATTAGTTGAGTCTTCGTTTCCTAGTCGCAAGACTCCATAATCCGATCACTCGAAGAGCAAGGCCTGCAGCGTCTATATCCACAAAACTATGGTATAATCGCTCATTATTCGTGGTGTGTTATACTATGAACCGTTTCAATTCTATGTACTAGTAGACAGAAAGACTGAACTTAAGAAGCTGAACCGCTCTATCCTGATATGCTTCCTAGAACTGCTCGATATCCTGATTGAGAACCCAGCATCCCCTGACGTACGCATGCATGAAATTGTAACACTACTGAGACTGGAGTAAATTCTTCTTCTCTATGATGCCTTCTTCCTATATCAGAGGAATCAGAAGATCCAAGACATCAGTGTTCTATTTATCAACATGCACCACTTGATAAATGAGTATCGTCCCCATCAGGTTAGCACTGGGTGGGAGGGGGAGGATTCTTATGTATGTGTGTGTGCATATGGTGAGTGTGTGTGTGTGCATTATGGTGAGTGTGTGTGTGTGCATATGGTGAGTGTGTGTGTGTGCATATGGTGAGTGTGTGTGTGTGCATATGGTGAGTGTGTGTGGTGCATATGGTGAGTGTGTGTGTGTGCATATGGTGAGTGTGTGTGTGTGCATATGGTGAGTGTGTGTGTGTGCATATGGTGAGTGTGTGTGTGTGTGTGTGTGTGGGGTGTGTGGGTGCGTGCGTCCGTCCATCCGTCTGTCTCCTATTGGTGGCAGGCTGAAGAGACCCTGAGAGTGATAATGGAACGGCAGAAGAAGCAGAGAGAGGACATCATCTTTCAAGTACAGCGGTACAAAGGCGTTTGTTCTCTTTCTGCACGCTATCAGGTGTCTCCATCCCCACCACCACCCAGTTGCCATTGAGAAGGCAAAGCACATTGGAAAGGACTGTAGCGATACATTGGCCCAAATGGCTGGAACGATTCGTAGCAGCGAGCTGCTTCTCGCAGATGAACTCCCAACAAGCCTTGGTGCTGAGGTCAAGAGTTCCAAGCAGGTAGCCAAGGTAAGATTGTGTGTGCATGACATATAGTCCCATAACAACGAATCTACTGCTGCCCGGTACTTCGTCTGATTTTTAATAGATTTCACAAAAATCTCTGCTCGGACAGTCGTTGGTGAGCAAGCAAGACGAAGAGTTGTGCAGTGTAATAGATAAACTGTTGTCGTAAGATTATAATTTGAATAAACTCGTTCGATAAAATGGCAGAAGAGCGGTTTGCGGCACCGAGGCAAGCACGAGGAAATCTCAAGCGATGTCGTCGCAACCAAAGCGGAGACGCCACAGAGGGCGCAGGCTCCGACCATTCAAGGTGGCAGCTACTGGTTAACGAGAGTCGCGTTTGTGCGAGCATTGGGATTCGTTTACTGTAAGTCGTCGGATAGTTCTTTCACATGACAAGTTACGTAGTGCGCCACATGCCCTGCTCCAGTCGTCGCATTCTTGGTTGCTCTCAATCAAAACAAAGCGCTATTGGGTAGCAGAGGGCTTCTCCCGGTTACTCTTACCTGAAACGCCTTAGGGAAACATTACTCGCTGCCTGTCAACACGTCGACCTCGTGGGAAACATTCAGCAGCACTCCGACCCTGTTTTGGTGGATCTCGGAACAGCGCATCGACCTTGCCTTGGACGCTGTTGCATACGCGGGCTTGGCATTGTCTGCCTAGTTGGTAGTCTTGGGCGCGGGAAACGCCCTTATCTTCGCTGCAACCTGGGTCCTGTATCATTCACTCGTCAATGTCGGCCAGCAATGGTAAGGAGACGCGCACATGGGCATACACACTGAAAAACACATTTCTCTGCCTTAACTGGACTGCTTCAGGTACTCCTTTGGTAAGCGTTCGCTCCTTAGTGCAGACAGACTCACTCTGCAGCGTGCTTAACACTTGCTAGGTTGGGAGTCTCAGCTGTTAGAGACTGGCTTTCTAGCCATATTCCTGTGTCCTGTGTTCAGCATGAGGCAGCTACCCCACCACACCCCTACACCTTGGACGGTGGTATGGGCTTACAGGTGGCTTCTCTTCAGGATCATGTTAGGAGCTGTGAGTGCACTTTATTTTAAAGCCATTGTGGTCAATCACTTTGTGGCAGGGGTTAATAAAGATCCGCGGAGATCAATGCTGGAGGGACCTTACCTGCATGAACTACCATTATGAAGCAAGTTGCCCCCTT
The DNA here is from genome assembly GCA_013339895.1 of Ephydatia muelleri. Classification (NCBI taxonomy): domain Eukaryota; kingdom Metazoa; phylum Porifera; class Demospongiae; order Spongillida; family Spongillidae; genus Ephydatia; species Ephydatia muelleri. Next base: position 16,530 of record JABACO010000714.1, on the reverse strand, counting down.
GACTGTTGTTCCAAGCTGAAATTTTGGCTATTACCTCCTGCAATATTCATGCACAAACGCATCTACTCTTGTACACGTGCGTGCACACATCTACACAAACACATCTATATACACATGCACACATAAACACACCTACACACATAAACACATGTTACACACATATACATACCTACACACATTCACACATAAACACATCTACACACATAAACACATCTACACACCTGGTATACACATGCACATACATTTGTGTGTAACACACAAATGTGCAATATAGACACAGCCTATTCCCAACCCACTCAGTTACTATCTACACCAGATGCCTGCGGTTGTGCATATGGCCGAGACTATGGCCAACCACGTCATTGAACTAGTTGTCCCCTTCATGATATTCCTGCCCCAGACCATTCAGGCTCACCTGTGGGTTGCTGCAAGTCCTATTCCAGGTTACCGATAAGCTTGCATGGTGTCTGTTTTTGTTTGATGGGCTGTTACGCGTGTGTCATAATATTGAGAGATTGCGTCGTTAGTCCTGAATACCACCATGTCACACCCCTGCTTACAACAGGTGGCGCTGATACTGAGTGGCAACTTGAGCTTCCTCAACTGGCTGACCATCCTTCCAGCAATCTTCTGTTTTGACGACAAGTTCCTCGCATTCCTTTTTCCAGATAAGATAAAGAACAAAGTAACAGCCCTTCAGAAGGAAGATGGCCCAAGAACTGCCGGTGCTCGAAGAGGTTCCCATGCTTACTTCACCAAACAGCACTCTGAACATCTCCTCCCAATTGCACAGGCAACGCGTCCGTCAGATGTCAAATACAGCGTTGGCTTTACTGCTTGCCTATCTGAGCATTCCTGTGGTACAGAACTTATTCTCCCAACATCAAGTGATGAACACCCTCATTCAACTCACTCCGAATTCTGAACACTTACGGTGCTTTTGGGAGGTACAGTTCCACCTTTTGTATGCACTTGGCTCAACCCTAACCACACCCACAATAGCATCACAAAGGATCGAACAGAAGTGGTTATTGAAGGTACCCTCAACTATACGACAGGTACCAATGAAGACCTTGCACACTGGCAGGAGATTGAATTCAACTGCAAGCCAGGCCAAACATCCAGGAGACCATGTTTTATATCTCCTTACATTACAGGATTGACTGGCTGCTCTGGTTTGCTGCATTTCAGGTGAATGGGATGACATCACCTTTTGTTTTCAATATCTCTTGCTCTTGCCAGGACTACCAACACAATCCCTGGTTGGTCCATCTTGTTGGAAAGCTTCTCATGGGAGATCCACTAGTGAATGATCTTGTAGCATACAACCCATTTCACGACAAACCGCCCAAGTGTGTGTGTTATTTTATCATTCCTTTTTGCCATTCACCACTTCTCAACCTAGGTATGTCCGAGTTCTTCATTATCGTTACAAGTACACACAAATTGGTGGTGTTGAAGCCAAGGAAGGCTATTGGTGGCAGAGGACTTTGATTAATCACTACCTCCCTATGGTGACAACCAAGCAGCTAAAACCAGTTGTGGAAGCCCAAGGATGGAAGTGGTTTTCAATAAAACAAGAAAGACCTCTAACATCCATTGATTGGCCTGTTTGATAACAGACCTGTAACAACTACACATATTAACCTGTTTCATAACAGATCCAATTGGCAATTCCACCTTTCGGACAGATGACATTTTTTTTGTGTTAAAAAAAGCTTTCACACATCATACAAGCGCAAAACCTTAATACAAAGAATGAATTTGTGCAGTGTGTGCAGTGTTTTAGTAGATCAGCATATACAGGTGTTGCACCGAACGGACTGGGCATACAAACATTAACAGAAGTGTCAGGTCAGAGATAGAAACAGTCTACTGTGGCTAGGGATGACTGAACTATAGCTGGATGGCATTGTTTACAAGATTGTACAAACAGACTTGGTGATAAACGGGTTGTCTCTCTTTTGGATCCCGTCCACAAGTGGGTCTGGTTCATTCGTGGAGTATTCCAGTAATCTGTTGAGAATGGAATGAACCATGTTCTGCCAAGCCTCACCTGCACACAAATACATGTACGCAAAACACTGGCCATTCATACACGCATGCACACACACTTACACAACACATCACTTATACGCCTACACACACACGCAACGAGATATGCTATGCGTATACAAGCAAATACTCGCTCATGGCAAATGTAATGATCTGACCACTCAACCCTCCCCGCCCACATCAGAGGAATTTTGTCTTCTCTGCTAACTATTGCATAACATCCTGCAGCCTGTTGAGTGCACTGCAAACGGCAGCGTAGCTGACGCCGCCGCAACTTCAATGACCATATCACTATCGTCCCTTTTAAAAAGAAAACGACTTGAGACGTGCCAACGTATGACGTGTGTATGTGTGGCCCCGTTGCCAGTACGCGCAATACTGTAAGGTGGTGGTGCTCTGTCCGCTTACTCTCTTGCCGTTACTGATACGTTCACTCTTTGAATGCCGACCTCTCTCTTCAGCTGGTCGTTGATTTGCCTCAGTTTCTCCTTTTCGGGCATTTCTGCGATAACAGATAACTACAATCAACTGTGTGTGTACAAACACATCTTCCGAATACACAGGCTGCACATCCCCCTCCCCGCTAGTTAGACAGAATTAGCGCATAACCTTTATAAAAATCGAAGTGGCAGCGACTTCAACAAGGGTAGGGTAATACTTTCCGCAAGAAACACAATTTACAAGAGATCTACAAGCGTTACACCCAGCTCGCGTGACCTGAATTAATGCACGTGAGTACTTCCACCGGGGCGGTTGGATAATAAGGGTGCTGGATAAATCCGAGTGAAGGATGGCGGCAGTACCTTACAACTACGATAGTCAAGACCAGCAGCGGCAAGGGTAAAAATGGCAACAAATTAATGCGCCGGCTTTGACATGTGTTGGCTACATATGCTCCCAGCCTATGAAGAGGGGTGGAATGAGCAAGAACCTAATGGCGACGCTCTGCAAGGAAGGAACTATCAGCAGGAGGAGCGTGGCAGGAGGGAGCGCGACCGTTCAAAGTCGCCTGGCCGTAAGAAGCGAAAACATCGCTCACGGTCGCGCGAGAGAAAGCGGTCCCGGAGCAAGGAAGGGAAGCGGCGAAGGAGTAGGTCACGTGACCGTGATCGTGACCGAGACCGAGAAAATAGGGAAGGGAAGATACTAGAAAAGAAGTCGTTCGAGGTCACGTGAGCACAAGGATCGGAGATCCAGGTACTACCTCGTAGTACCCCCATATTTGCATTAACCGCAGTGTGCCCTTGTCAGCTACGCGCGTGTTAACAAGGATGATCCAGAGTATGATAGGGAAGCTCAAAGGGAGTATGACCATCAGAACCACAAAGCAGGAGGAGATGGTTTGTTGTCTGTGTGTGTGGAAGACATTCGTTTATGGTTGCTTTTGTTTCCTACTGTCTATTTGCCCTCTCCCTCCCCCTTCCCTCTCTCTCCCTCTCCCCTCTCCCCTCTTACTCCATCCCTTGTAGGCCCTCAAAGTGCTGGGATATTGCACCCAGAGGATTTGAACACATCTCTCCACTCCAGTACAAGGCCATGCAAGGTACTAGCAGAACTGCAACCTTACACTCATTTACTCTCCTCCAAAGCCGCTGGACAGGTTCCGACTATTGGAATTCCTCCCCCTTCCCTTGGGGAGGCTACGGCTGCCCTGCCCATCCCCCCTCCTCCCCAGCCTGCTGCTAGTCAGATGACACGACAAGCAAGGCGACCTGTACATAGGAAACATCCCATTCGGTCTCACTGAAGACCTCATGGTCAATTTTTTCAATGAAAAGATGAAAGAAGCCAACCTCATGTCAGCTCCTGGGAACCCTGTGCTGGCCGTCCAGATTAATATGGACAAGAACTTTGCATTTATGAGGTAATAGGACGGTTGAGGGGGGGGGGGGGGGGGGGATGTGCATTTATTGGGGTTGCAGGAAGGAGGACTGGTGTGGGTTTATTGATGCTAATGTTGAGAAGATGATGTGCATTTATTGAAGTAATAGAAGGGGACTGGTGTGCATTTATTGAGGTAATAGAAGAAGGCTGGTGTGAATTTATTGAGGTAATAGAAGGGACCCTGGTGTGCATTTATTGAGATAATAGGAGGCTGGTGTGCATTTATTTGTGGTTGTATAAGGGTGGCTGATTAACATTTTTATAATAGAGCAGAGAAGAATTCATTGAACTGTTTTAGTTATTAATGTGGTATTAGCGTAAGGATGGGTAGGGAGTTCAATAGTGAGTGGTGTTATAGTTAAATTCACTGGCTCCTTTTATTCCCGCCTTGATTTCAGTTCCGTTCTGTGGAAGAAACAACCAATGCAATGGCTTTGGATGGAATCAATCTGCCAGGTATGTGTTCTGTGTCTTGTGAGGAGCAGCAGGGCTTATGAGTTCTTTTTTTTTTTTTCCACTTCTGTGTCAGGGTCAAGCTCTAAAGATTCGAAGACCAAAAGACTACACTCCTATACCTGGAGTCAGTGGTAAGCTCAAGTGGTCATTCCCTATACCTGCAGCTGTTATTTTTTGTGTTTGCCTGTCTTCTTCATTAGTTAACCTTCCTTCTCTCCCTCCCTCTCTATCCCTCCTTCCCTTCCTCTCTTCTTTACTCTAGACAACTTACCAAAACACATACCTGGTGTGGTATCTACTGTAGTACCAGATGGACCGTGGAAGCTATTCTGCGGAGGGTTACCTACATACCTTAGTGATGATCAGGTATATGGTGTGCACTTACACAGCACATACTTTCATTCAACACGTTTGTACTAGCAAAGTAAACACACGTCTGTTTTTAGCAGAGGACGAGCTTTGTGCTATGTTCAGTCATGTGACCGCAACTTTAGTATTAATTATTAGCTCTGTAGTCACCTTTATCGAGTCACTAACTTGTATCTTTTTCTACCCCTGGCTCTATCCTACAGTCCAAAATTTATTTTCAGCTAGGTCAGAGGACCATCTCATGACATCAGTTCTCTATTGCCCCTCTCAGACCCTTCCCTCCTCTCCTCACCACCCTTCCTTCCCTACCCTCTTCCCTCCCTCCTTTCTCAGCGATCCTGTAACGTGCATGTATTGCCAGCCTCGCTTGTAGTTTCCTCTTTTTTTTGCAGCTTAGTTGTGTTCAGCTGTCTTGCCATGGATGTGGCTATGCAAATACCTAGTGCTCACCCAGTACAATCATATACTACGGAGAAAACTTTCCACATTCCATTTAATAAACTTCCTCTTCCCCATCCTTCCCTGTTGTTGTATCTCTCTCTACACGTTGCCATTCCATTGCAGACCATTTTAGGGGCTAAGCGTAACCATGTTTGTGCGGGTATCTTTGTTCTAGCATTGGAGCAATTGGCCATGCGTGTGTTGTGTAAGTTGCAGCACAATGTCGTTGTGTGTCTACCGCGCTGTGGTTTTGATGCTCAGAGAGAGAGAGAGAGACGAGAGAGAGAGAGAGAAATAGCAGTGATGCATTTAGTGTGTGTGAATGTGTATGTGTGTGTGTGTGTGTGTGTGTGTGTGTGTGTGTGTGTGTGTGTGTGTGTGTGTGTGTGTGTGTATCAAAATGGTGGTGTGGGAGCAGTAGTATGGCAACTGTCCAGGTCAGCTGGTTTGTGATTGTCAGCTGTGCATGTGAAGGGGATCTTTTACTGCATCAATCCTCTCAAAAAGGTCAAGGAGTTGCTGTCCCTCGTTTGGGAGCTGAGAGCATTCAATCTGGTCAAAGACAGCGGTACAAACTTTCTCCAAAGGCTATTGTTTCTTTGAATATGTCAACCACGAGCTCACTGACATAGTAAGTCATCTTGTGATGGGCACCCCAGGATGGTTCCTTACCTTTTCCTCTATTCTCAGGCTATAGCTGGGCTTAATGGAATGCAGCTGGGGTGACAAGAAACTTGTTGTTTCAGAGGGCCAGTGTTGGTGCGAAGGTTGGAGGAGATGGCCTCATTCAATGGGCATGCCCATTGCAATCCCTGGGCTTGCAAATAGAAGGAGGGGCTTCAATCCCTACAGAGGTGCTGTGCCTCATGAATATGGTTACTGTCGATGAGCTTCAAGATGATGAGGAATATGAAGGTTGTTGTCCTTGTGTTTGGAACTGGTTTTATTTATTCTTTCATTTTAGGAATAATGGAGGATGTTAGAGAAGAATGCAACAAGTATGGTTCAGTTGTAGCTGTAGAGATCCCCAGACCAGTTGCTGGTGTAGAGGTTCCTGGATGTGGGAAGGTAAAGAAAGAGGCCAATTTGCAGTAACCATTCATATATGTCCTTCCACATCACCCAGATTTTTGTACAGTTTCAAACTCCTGAAGATTGCCAAGGTGCAGCATCAAAGCTTGCAGGAAGAAAGTTCGCAAACAGAGTGGTGGTCACTTCTTATTTCGACCTCCTAGAAAAGTTTTATCAAAAGGACTTCGTCAATGAATGACGCGGCTTTGTAATTAACTGTATACTAATGCACATGTACACACGACATGAGTTTCATAATGTCTCCTTTCCCGCCAGTTACTATGGAAACGTAAGTGTAAATAATAAAATGAACCGTAGCAAGCAGGCCGATACAACTAGTTCTCCGCGGCTAGGAAGTACCGCGAAATACTAAGGCACAACAGCCTGGTTCTCGGGTGTTTTTAAATTTAAGTGTGCGCTAAACAATGTGATTCTTGATGTTTCTGAGAGCTCGAGGTTGGCAGGAAATCAAAGATGATAGGGGAGTGGGATTTCTATTGGTGCGATAGAAGCTGGATGAGAGAGCACTTCGATCATATTTACCTCGAAGAACACCAACGCGTATGTCACTTCAGGAACCATTATGAGCTTACAAGGAAAACCTAATGGCTAAGAACCTCAAGCGATTTGAAGAGGTCACTAGAGAAAGAATCAAAGTTTGAGGCAGCGAAGTGCGAACTTCTTCCCGACTACATTCGAGCTTCCTTCGGCAGTACCATTTATTAGTCGAAGAATTCAAGAAAACACCCTAGCACAATATGGATCATGAAACCTGCAGGAAGGTCTCAGGGCAAAGGTATCTTTCTTTTTCGAAAGCTGAAGGATATACTGATTGGAAGAAGGAGGACTATTTTCATAAAGAGGAAGACCAAGACAGATCGTGAACCACCTGAGACCTACGTTGTACAGCGCTACAATCGATAACCTTACCTGATTGGAGGAAAGAATTCGATCTTCGCGTCTACGTCCTCGTCACCTCGTACGTTCCGTTAACGGCGTCGTGGCTCTACCGAAGCGCTTTGCCAGATTTCAAACAGCCGCTTCTCTTTAGATTCCATCGGAGACTCGTTCATTCACTTGACCAATGTCGCTATTCAGAAGACGGGCCCCCGACTACGATCCGGAGAAAGGATGCAGTGGTCAATGCTCGAGCTTAGAAGATATTTGACCTCAAAGTACGGCACGAAGTGGTTCGTGATCTCTTCCTGCGCATGGACGAGATCTTCATAAAGAGCCTTCACAGCGTTCAGAAGATCATGATCAACGACAAGCACTGCTTCGAGCTGTACGGCTTCGACATCCTCATAGACGACACCCTCAAGCCGTGGATCATCGAAGTGAACGCGGCTCCCAGCCTAACAGCCAGCAGTCCCACGGACTACGACCTCAAGTTCGGCCTCTTGGAGGACATGCTGCATGTGGTCGACATGGAAGGGCGTCTGAGCGGTAACGAGAAAAGAGTGGGCGGATTTGACTTGTTTGGAGCGACGGGCCAGTGGCGTCTGACGAGCTAGCGTTGCACTGCGGCCCAACCGCTTGACATATTCCACTAACAGCTTCTAGGGTGCTACAACGATAGAGAGGAACAGCTTAAGCAGTTGTTTAAACTATCTCCGCTTGCGAAATGAAACTAGTGTGTGATGTGCGTACGCTCTGCATGGTATCAGTGCATGGTGTATTTGCTATCGACGCTTTTGGACGGCTATGATGGACGCTTGCGACAATGATACTCCAGCGAACGTCTACAGCTGCGAGCTCTGTTGGTACGAAACGACCAGGAAGAGTTCGAACACAAGGCTGCCACGCAATGCAGCTTGGGTGGGCTTCGTTACGTAAATGCGCTGTCCAAGTACAGACCCAGGGGCGGGTCACATCCCCGGCATAGTTTCGAAAGCAGAGGCGGAAGTAGACGGGCTTTTGAACAAGCTGTGGGAAAGGTACGCGTGCGATGACGACGACACACCATCTCCATTCGCGAAGAAGATCGCGGAGTTAAAGTCTTTCTACGAACAGAAGTTAGAGGAGATAGCCGCCAGAGAGGCAGAAAAGTATACCGGTCAGGCTCCGGAAATTAACCGGAGGCGAAACCGTTGCGCAGGATGACCCTGAAGTTATAAAGAAGGCAATTAAACGAACGTTGGAATTCAGCGCCAGACGAAATTTCAGTAGACTACGCCTTCAAGTGAAGAACGAGGGTCTTGGAAACTATCCGTACCCTCCGAGACACGTTCGTGGACACTAAGGGAACCAAGCGGAGCTTACCCTCCGACGTGACGAAGGCTATGAGCATGTGGTTTCAGAACCACAGTTCCGACCCCTATCCAAGCGACGCTGAAAAAGGAAGCATTCGCAGCTAAATACGCATTACCAGTGGACCAAGTAACGACGTGGTTTACGAACAAACGATATTCGTACCCGGCACTAATTAGTTACGTTACAACGCAGGTTTTTAAACCTTCATGGAAATTTTATTTACCAATACAGAAGTCTTTAAAAATGACATCTAAAATCTCCTCGATCCCCACCTTCCCTGTAATTCGCCTAAATGTCCAATTGCAACTCTTAGTTCTTCTGCAGCCAACATCAACACTTCGCTCATCTTCTACACACGCTGCACACAGGTAAACATACAGGAGAGGTACCACACACCAAGGCCCAGTTAATTGTAGTCAACATACCCAAGAACTGATCCAAGCTATCAGCACACTTTGATAGGTTGTGTCCGGTGTCTTGCTTGTGTGATGGAGGGACCCCCAACTCGGGGCTGCCACAACTGCAGCAAGAAGTAAAAGAATTGATAAAGTAAGAACACCCAGGACACAGGGTAGCCACTGGAGGGAGCGTACAGCCTCTCCAAATGATGCTTCATGGCTTTGTAAGCTGTGTGATCCCATCTCCAGTTAGACACGACACCCAACACAGAGCAGTATCGTCCTTTCAAGGGAGAGGGGAGGAAAGCATGGAGAGGAGATGGGAGGAGAGCAATGAAAAGAGAGGGGGAGGAGACCATGAAAGGAGAGGGGAGGGAGAGCATGAAAGGAGAGGAAAGCATGAAAGGAGAGGGAGGAGAGCATGAAAAGAGGGAGGAGAGCATGAAAGAAGAGGGAGGAGACCATGAAAGGAGAGGGAGGAGACCATGAAAGGAGAGGGGAGGAGACCATGAAAGGAGAGGGGAGGAGACCATGAAAGGAGAGGGGAGGAGAGCATGAAATGAGAGGGGAGGAGATGACTATCTGCCCTCATTTACCATTGCTGGAGATGGCTGAGATAAAAGATCAACTTTGTTTAAAACGACTATTGTGTTGTCATGGGAGAATGAGTCCAATGCTCGACGCACCTCATCACTGCAGTAAAGGTGTCAGTCACACCCACCATTATAGCTCCACCCACCACTGTTACCTAACCCACCTTTGTAGGGCTGAGGGAGATAGCTTCACAAGCTTTGCAACAAACTCCGACAGAGGGTGGGTTAAAATTATCTAGGCCCCAGGACAACTCGGACACATCTCCTATCAGGACCTTCAAGTCTGCAGTGGTTGCCCTGAGTAAGATGATCTAATCTCTGATGCACAAGTTATGTTAGCAATCGAATATTATGCAAATACGTACAGAAAACACCACCAGCACAATATTCGTATCACACACCTTATCAACGCGCGGCGCACACCTTCCTGTTCAACAGGGTCCTCTGCTAAACGCAAGCCAGCCGTATCACTGATGGGGGGGGGGGGGGGGGGGGGGGGAGGGGAAAACAAAACTTCCCAATTAATACCCATCATAAAAAATGCCATACATCTTTACACCACTGCTACACATCCACAACTTCGTATTCCACAATGTGCACTCATACACCCTCATTAAAATTATATCTCTGCAACACCTTAGTATAACTGGATATCCGCATATGTCCAGTGCAGACTCCAGCACATCACGAGTGGTCCCAGCATGAGGGGACACTATGGCTGCAGGTCGCTGGCCTACACACATGATCCACACAGTACACACACACAGGCACACACACATACACACATATATAACAAGGCACAAGTTTCCCCTCTAATGTCATGTGACCTCACAAAGGATGTTGAGAAGACTGCTTTTCCCGACATTTGGCGCTCCAACGATGGCCACGTGAACCCCAGCCCTCAATCTCTCCCCCCTCCTCCCGTCACTCAGATGCTCCATCACAGCCCTGTGCAGGTCCTGCACCTTCAATTTCACTGCAAAGTGAAACTGAAATAAAAGATTGTGCTGGTTTTACACTGCCACCTTCATCCAAGATCCCATCTTCTATGTTCTCGTCCTCTCCAAAGTCAATAACAGCTTCAACGTGGGCCACCAACTGCAACCGCACTAGTACTCAAACGGGAGTGCAGTCTGCCATTGCTATGGTAACCATACCCTCACAAGGTCGGCTCTCCACTTATCGTACAGCCTCCCCAGGTCACCCTGTGTACAACAGGAATGTGGGGAGGGATGCAGGGTGATCACTCACCAGGTCCTAAGAAGGGTCTATTTTAACCTCCATTTGTCTAAGTGCTTGTTTCCTTTGTGCCTCTGTTTCAGCATGGATGAGATCTGCCAAACCTTCCACTGCTGTTAGGTCAAGTTTACCATTGAAGAAGGCCCTGTAGCAAACAGTACAAGTGTATTCATACTTTCTCCACACACTCACCCAGGCTCCATTCCATGCTTACCGCTTTGCAAAGTCCCCAGGCTCAGCAGGCCTCAGTCCAAGGAGCCCGCCCAGGGCACCCAGCAGTGATGTCACAACTGAAGGTCCCCCGTGGACCTGGAACTCAACACAATCCTCACCAGTGAAGCTGTGTGGACCTGACAGAAAAATAGAGCACCTTGTTTTGTAGATATACGCACACACACACACACACACACACACACACACACACACACACACCACACACACACACACCACACACAACACACACACACACCACACATACACGCACAAACATACACATACACACATGCAATGGGTCTAGCTCTCTCTTTGGCAAGTACCTGGGAACCACAGAACCAGCCCATGGTCAATGGTGTCCCCCTTCAATGGATCCTTCAGTCTGCACAGGACCGCTCTACGAGGCTTTGGCACTGTCCCAGTGATTTGAAGCAGTGCCTTTAGTGGAGAGAGGAATAACTGGAGTGAAGATCAAATGATCGGCTATGGTGTGTTGCGTGATGCATTAGTGTGTGAGCTGGTCAGCAACATGTGGACAAGCATGGCTTTAACACACACATACACACACACACAAATGTACACACGCACACACACGTACACACACATACGTACACACAAACATGCACAAACACACACACACACACACACACATACACACACGCATACATACACACACACACGCACGCATGCACACACACACACCACACGCACACGCACACACACACACACACACGCACACATGGAGGGCCATGCCTCAGAAGCTTGAGGTCCGGAAACACGAACAACCGCAACACCTTTTGAGTGTGTGTGTGTGTGTGGGGGGGGAGGGGGACAAGTAATGTCATATCTGCAGAGCTGGACCAAACCTGTACATAACCCTCACGTGCAAAAAGAAAGAACCTTTTGTCCCAATAAGATAGCAGTACCAGCTACGAAGGGGTTAAGTTTGTAACCTACAGCTACTAGCCCCTCCCATCTGTTGTACAGCTTGTTATGGCCATTTTTACCACATTTCCCGCGGCCTGAAGACAGTGCGAACACTGTATCGTTTCCATAGAAGGTGGAGTGTGGCCGAAGGCTGCGTGCAGCTGGGCACAAATTGAAGTATCTCTCACGTGCGCAGATCCTTACGCCATCCACACAACATCTGGCGACTGAAGGAAACGCGCTCTGGAATAAAATCAACTTATAGGCGGAGAAGATCCGACGCATGGCCTGTGATTCCCGTGTTACGCACCGTCACGAGGTTATCAAATCAACCTGCTCCGCCCCTTTTATGCACCTCACCAAATAGTAGTAGTGGGCGAAACATGGAAAATGTTCACCTTTTGAATTCAAGGACACCTGCTATCAGCGCGTCTTGTCTGGAGCTCAAGGACATTCTGCGCGAATGCAGTACTGGAAAGTGCGGGAAAGTGGCGGACTTTGTGGTTTCATCTCAATGAATATCTCTTTATACATAATGCAGGCGCATTTTGGAAGTATTCCCCAGTGAGAAAGCAGCTGCTTCTGGTACTGCGGAAAAAAAGTATGCTATTATTTTCTCACGTCCAACGCACAACATAATTCATCTACGGGCAGTCCCAAACTCCATCTCGACAAGGACGCTCTTTCTCACAAGATTTTATGGCTACGTGCGCTGGCCGACCTGTACGAAAGCCAGCTGCCTCTGTTTTCGACCGGTAGCGGGCAGAGTTTTGGGCGCCTGGAAGGGAGCAAGGTGGCCCTTTTCATCGAGACTACTGAGCAGCTGTGCAGGGATGAGTCGCGCCTTACGTCATACAAAGAAGCCATTGGTCTGTTGACCCGCGAACAACTGAGCGGGAAAGAAACCGTCCAGCTATTTCGATTTGGGTCGATCGTAGAGCCATGTAGCCCGGGCTGCTTGGCGTTCGCAGCCGATCTCGAAAGGTATGGCCATCTGTACGCAACCTGACCTCGCGTCGGGTATCGTTGACCTGCGCTCCTAATAACACAGCTGCTTCAAGTTTGCCTCCGAATGGACCTCATCTCTCGCATCTTTGGGGCAGGACTGCAATCTCCTTGGAGCACTGAAGGTCGCGGCAGAGCTCGCAACGGTTGATTCGGCCTGCGTTGTTGTGGCAACAAGGTTAGCTTGTGGGGGCGGGGCTAACTTTCTGCAGTGAAGGAAGTCCCATTTGGCCGCATGGCGTTCCAACAGACCAGATCAGTCTGCAGACGTTGTTGGGGACTATATGCTGAATGAACTGACAGGAAGAGACTCTCCCAAGCTTCACTTGGTGGCATTCAGTGATGCAGATGCAAGCACATATGTGAGTGAGAAGAAGGGGGCGGGGCATCTCACGTGACTTGACTCGACTCCAGGCGGTTCTAAAAGCCATTGCTGAAGCCATTGGGGGCAGTTACCATGGTTCATTTGTGAAAGAGAACCCTGAGGTGAGGGTTCCATAGTAGAACATTGTATTGCCCTATCATGTGTGCATATGTGTTGTCGTGTGCATGTGTTCATTTACAGGGGAGAGGTAGAGGGAAGGGGGGAGGGTACATGGGTGCATAGGGGATGGAGGGGGTAGCTAATGTGGTGTTACCCTCTCCTGATCACATGGTCTTGGTACACAACAGGTTGAGGACTCAGAAATGATGAAGCTGAAAGGTGAACTTCAAAGGTGAACTGTCCCACCCCAAAGGCCATCACTCCAAAGGCTGTCATACAAATTTTGAACCTTGAATGTTAGGGTCAAAAGCATCCTCCAACAGTTGGAAGACTTGCAGCGTGGTGTGCTGTGTGACAATGTGCTGTCCTCTCTCAGAGAAGTACCCCCTGCTATCTGTCCCGTCTCCGTTCCATGTTCATCCCTCCTTTTTTCAGCTTTCGACGGATGGGACGTGGAATGTGGACATGATGCAGGATGGGAGTGGGCCCCATTCCATACTGTGCACATCTCGAGAGTGGCTTGCTAAGCATGGCCTTGAAGGTGTGCTGCAATCAGCCACACCCACAGGACACGCATAAAATGGTTTGTTAACCTGCCCCACCCCTCCAGCTGAGAAACTCTCTCTGTATCAAGTGCTAGGACCAAATGCATACTCCCGGTTGGAAGGACATGTGCAGTCCTTGCACAAAAAGGTCACATCTAGAGTTTATGATGTGAGTTTTATTGGGATTGTATGTGTATATGTCAGGTGTTAAGGCAAATGATTTAATTTATTAATAGGATATCAATCTTAATGAGTTTATGGATGTACATATTAATTGTGTTTTAAAATTTGATTGCCCTTTAGTAGGTGTAAAGATAAAATCAAATACTTTTTAAATGTGATATAATAATGACTTCTAAATGATTTAGAGTAACTTTGAATGAAAGTTTGAAAACTTATGGAGTTTGATTTGCATTTTATTAGTTAATATTAAATCAAATTTGAATACAGAAAACACCACTACACTTTTAGTGGACTTTGACTTTTAACTCACTTTTATAATTGTAATACCAAATCAAATGGTGATCCTTACTAATTTCATAATGGACTATTAGAAATGTTTATTCAAATTAAATCTCAACTGAATGACCTTAAATGTTAATAACTCACTATTGAACCTGGACTTGAGATTAGCATATCTTTTGCTACTTATAAATAATTGATTATCTCTAACCTTAATATTTAATAATTATCTTTTTCTTGACATCGAATATTCCAGACTAAGCAGGCTGTGTTGTAATTTTGATGACATTTCTTCTAGGCAAGTATGCCACTCTTCAAATGGCATGATCAGACAAAGAAGTACCTCCATGTTGATGTGCACTTATTGGAACAATACAAGGTATAACACAAACCACACAATACAGTGACATCATATTAAGCAGTGGGGCATGCTTTTGCTAGCGTAAGCTGGCCAAGTTCAGGCAAATGACAGAAAGGAGATTAAACTGGCTACAAAGTGGAAGTCGAGTACCATTTGGGTCCCTGAGTGAAGAAAAGTAGGCAAAGGACTGACACCCTCCATGATGCTAGCTGTTTATCTCACCTATAGTGTTGTCATGGTGCTGGTAGGGACACCCCCATCAGGGCACACGTTTGCACACTTCCTTCAACTGTTCTTCGAGGAGCAACTTGGCACACGGCAGAGCTTCAACATCATCAGGTGAGTATCCTGAGTGAGTATCCTGGTGTCTGCGTTTTGCACATAGAGCCTTTTCAATGTGGTGTTTGTAGAGTGGGCAGATGGTATGACGTGTGGAGGAAAGGTCTCGTGGTACCATCATTGGATAACTTACAAGAAGCCTGGAGGTAACCTTATGCCCTGCCTTTATATACACTCACACACTACACATCATTCACACACACTCACAATGCACTCACAACACACTCACATGTCATCATTCTACATACACACAACACGCTCACACTCACACACACACAACAACACGCTCGCACTCACACACACACAACATGCTTACACTCACTCACACACACACTCACACACACACACACACACACACACACACCGCAACACACAAAAACACTAAATATGAGCAGGTGGGCAACAGAGGACACAGGTTGTCATGGCAATAGAGGACTCCTCCCCTCTTTGAGGCACATCATGGAAGACTGGGCAGTGAATGGTATCCATGGAGACTACAGTCCTCGTTAGCACTAAAGCACCCTTCCTCTCCTTGCTTCAGAACATAATTGTGGTGTTTACCTGATGCTGTTCCACCCACCAACTGATGCCATGGTTAGATGGTGTGGGTGTGGCTTTACTGCTGATGTGGGTGTGGTCACTGTCTCTTGCAGGATGGAGTGTGTAGCTACCTGGAACAGAAAGCATCTGGCACTGCTGTGGGCGTGGCCATAATCTATTATGATGTCTTGGAGGGGCGTGGTGGGGAAAGTGCAGTCTCTGTTCTGAGGAAGCTAGCATCAGCAGTGGGAGGGGGAAGAGGAAGATTCCATCACTTCAGGGGCACTGGTCAGTGAGAGGGTGTGGTCATGTGAGTGGGTGTGGTCATGTGAGTGGGTGTAGTGAGGAGATGTGGTTCTTTGAGGTGTGTATGGTCATGTGATAGTCATGTGAGTGTTGGATGTGTTCATGTGGTGTGTCGTTTACATTCATGTTTGTACAGGGGTTGGTGGAAGTGATGATATTGATGACATCATCACAGAGCTGGACAGAGTGAAGTTGTTTCAGAAACAGTTGATCAAATAATGGCAAACTATTGTCACCTCTGCAAACCTGTACGTTCATTTCATGGGAGGAGAGAGAGGGAGAAAAGGAGGTCCAGGGACTAAGGGAAGGAGGAAGGGAGTGAGTGAGTGAGTGAGTGAGTGAGTGAGTGAGTGAGTGAGTGAGTGAGTGAGTGGTGAGTGAGTGAGTGAGTGTGAGTGAGTGAGTGAGTGAGTGAGTGAGTGGAGTGAGTGAGGGAAGGAGGGAGGGAGGGAAGGAGGGAGGGAGGGAGGAGGAGAGAGGGGGAGGGAGGGAGGAAGGAGGGGAGGGAAGAGGGAAGGCGGAGGGAGGGAAGGAGGGGGGAGGGGGGAAGGAGGGGGGGGTTTTCTTCTTCCACAACATCATTTTTTAC
>JABACO010000713.1:5000-23481 GCA_013339895.1 Ephydatia muelleri | reverse complement strand
GTTTAACGATACTTTCATTGTGCTAGCCGTGAATCGAAGTACTGAAAATCAGTATCCACTTTTTAGGCACTTCTTCAATTTCAGTTCCACAGCTGTGAAGAGATAGTCTACTTTTCAAGGGATTATAGTACAACTTTCATTGAATACATCCATCATAACGAAGTCACATCGGGTCAACAGGTGTTATTCCGATGGTTTCATTGAGCTAGACTTGTATCGAAGTACAGAATAACTGTATCGTCTTTTTAGGCACTTCTTCAATTTCAATTCCACAGCTGTGATAAGATAGTCTACTTTCAAGGGAATTTAGTACCAGTTTCATTCAATACATCCATCATAACGAAGTCACATCGGGTCAACAGGGGTTTTAACGATACTTTCATTGTGCTAGCCTTGAATCGAAGTACTGAAAATCAATATCCACTTTTTAGGCACTTCTTCAATTTCAGTACTGCAGCTGAGAAGAGATAGTCTACTTTTCAAGGGATTTTAGTACCACTTTCATTCAATACATCCATCATAACGAAGTCACATCGGGTCAAGAGGGGATTAAACGATACTTTCATTGTGCTAGCCTTGAATCGATGTACTGAAATTCAGTATCCTCTTTTTAGGCACTTCTTCAATTTCAGTTCCACAGCTGTGAAGAGATAGTCTACTTTTCAAGGGATTTAAGAACTACTTTCATTCAATACATCCAACATAACGAAGTCACATCGGGTCAACAGGTGTTATTCCGATGGTTTCATTGAGCTAGACTTGTATCGAAGGACAGAATATCAGTATCCTCTTTTTAGGCACTTCTTCAATTTCAGTTCCACAGCTGTGAAGAGATAGTCTACTTTTCAAGGGATTTTAGTACAACTTTCATTCAATACATCCATCATAACGAAGTCACATCGGGTCAACAGGTGATATTCCGATGGTTTCATTGAGCTAGACTTGTATCGAAGTACAGAATAACTGTATCCTCTTTTTAGGGACTACCTCAATCTCAGTTCCACAGCTGTGAAGAGATAGTCTACTTTTCAAGGGATTTTAGTACCAGTTTCATTCAATACATCCATCATAACGAAGTCACATCGGGTCAACAGGGGTTTTAACGATACTTTCATTGTGCTAGCCTTGAATCGAAGTACTGAAAATCAGTATCCACTTTTTAGGCACTTCTTCAATTTCAGTACTGCAGCTGAGAAGAGATAGTCTACTTTTCAAGGGATTTTAGTACCACTTTCATTCAATACATCCATCATAACGAAGTCACATCGGGTCAAGAGGGGATTAAACGATACTTTCATTGTGCTAGCCTTGAATCGATGTACTGAAATTCAGTATCCTCTTTTTAGGCACTTCTTCAATTTCAGTTCCACAGCTGTGAAGAGATAGTCTACTTTTCAAGGGATTTAAGAACTACTTTCATTCAATACATCCATCATAACGAAGTCACATCGGGTCAACAGGTGTTATTCCGATGGTTTCATTGAGCTAGACTTGTATCGAAGTACAGAATATCTGTATCCTCTTTTTAGGCACTTCTTCAATTTCAGTTCCACAGCTGTGAAGAGATAGTCTACTTTTCAAGGGATTTTAGTACCAGTTTCATTCAATACATCCATCATAACGAAGTCACATCGGGTCAACAGGGGTTTTAACGATACTTTCATTGTGCTAGCCTTGAATGGAAGTACTGAAAATCAGTATCCACTATTTAGGCACTTCTTCAATTTCAGTACTGCAGCTGAGAAGAGATAGTCTACTTTTCAAGGGATTTTAGTACCACTTTCATTCAATACATCCATCATAACGAAGTCACATCGGGTCAACAGGGGATTAAACGATACTTTCATTGTGCTAGCCTTGAATCGATGTACTGAAATTCAGTATCCTCTTTTTAGGCACTTCTTCAATTTCAGTTCACAGCTGTGAAGAGATAGTCTACTTTTCAAGGGATTCA
Source organism: Ephydatia muelleri (assembly GCA_013339895.1). Lineage (NCBI taxonomy): Eukaryota > Metazoa > Porifera > Demospongiae > Spongillida > Spongillidae > Ephydatia > Ephydatia muelleri. Next base: position 21,527 of record JABACO010000713.1, on the reverse strand, counting down.
AGAACTACTTTCATTCAATACATCCAACATAACGAAGTCACATCGGGTCAACAGGTGTTATTCCGATGGTTTCATTGAGCTAGACTTGTATCGAAGGACAGAATATCAGTATCCTCTTTTTAGGCACTTCTTCAATTTCAGTTCCACAGCTGTGAAGAGATAGTCTACTTTTCAAGGGATTTTAGTACAACTTTCATTCAATACATCCATCATAACGAAGTCACATCGGGTCAACAGGTGATATTCCGATGGTTTCATTGAGCTAGACTTGTATCGAAGTACAGAATAACTGTATCCTCTTTTTAGGGACTACCTCAATCTCAGTTCCACAGCTGTGAAGAGATAGTCTACTTTTCAAGGGATTTTAGTACCACTTTCATTCAATACATCCAACATAACGAAGTCACATCGGGTCAATAGGTGTTATACCGATGCTTTCATTGTGCTAGACTTGAATCGAAGTACTGAAATTCAGTATCCACTTTTCAGGCACTTCTTCAATTTCAGTACAGCAGCTGTGAAGAGATAGTCTACTTTTCAAGGGATTGAAGAACTACTTTCATTCAATACATCCAACATAACGAAGTCACATCGGGTCAACAGGTGTGATTCCGATGCTTTCATTGTGCTAGACTTGTATCGAAGTACAGAATATCAGTATCCTCTTTTTAGGCACTTCTTCAATTACAGTACAGCAGCTGTGAAGAGATAGTCTACTTTTCAAGGGATTTTAGTACAACTTTCATTCAATACATCCATCATAACGAAGTCACATCGGGTCAACAGGTGTTATTCCGATGGTTTCATTGAGCTAGACTTGTATCGAAGTACAGAATAACTGTATCCTCTTTTTAGGCACTTCTTCAATTTCAGTTCCACAGCTGTGAAGAGATAGTCTACTTTTCAAGGGATTTTAGTACAACTTTCATTGAATACATCCATCATAACGAAGTCACATCGGGTCAACAGGTGTATTCCGATGGTTTCATTGAGCTAGACTTGTATCGAAGTACAGAATAACTGTATCGTCATTTTAGGCACTTCTTCAATTTCAATTCCACAGCTGTGAAGAGATAGTCTACTTTTCAAGGGATTTTAGTACCAGTTTCATTCAATACATCCATCATAACGAAGTCACATCGGGTCAACAGGGGTTTTAACGATACTTTCATTGTGCTAGCCGTGAATCGAAGTACTGAAAATCAGTATCCACTTTTTAGGCACTTCTTCAATTTCAGTTCCACAGCTGTGAAGAGATAGTCTACTTTTCAAGGGATTATAGTACAACTTTCATTGAATACATCCATCATAACGAAGTCACATCGGGTCAACAGGTGTTATTCCGATGGTTTCATTGAGCTAGACTTGTATCGAAGTACAGAATAACTGTATCGTCTTTTTAGGCACTTCTTCAATTTCAGTTCCACAGCTGTGATAAGATAGTCTACTTTTCAAGGGAATTTAGTACCAGTTTCATTCAATACATCCATCATAACGAAGTCACATCGGGTCAACAGGGGTTTTAACGATACTTTCATTGTGCTAGCCTTGAATCGAAGTACTGAAAATCAGTATCCACTTTTTAGGCACTTCTTCAATTTCAGTTCCACAGCTGTGAAGAGATAGTCTACTTTTCAAGGGATTTTAGTACAACTTTCATTCAATACATCCATCATAACGAAGTCACATCGGGTCAACAGGTGTTATTACGATGGTTTCATTGAGCTAGACTTGTATCGAAGTACATGAATAACTGTATCGTCTTTTTAGGCACTTCTTCAATTTCAGTTCCACAGCTGTGAAGAGATAGTCTACTTTTCAAGGGATTTAAGAACTACTTTCATTCAATACATCCAACATAACGAAGTCACATCGGGTCAACAGGTGTTATTCCGATGGTTTCATTGAGCTAGACTTGTATCGAAGTACAGAATATCAGTATCCTCTTTTTAGGCACTTCTTCAATTTCAGTTCCACAGCTGTGAAGAGATAGTCTACTTTTCAAGGGATTTTAGTACAACTTTCATTGAATACATCCATCATAACGAAGTCACATCGGGTCAACAGGTGTTATTCCGATGGTTTCATTGAGCTAGACTTGTATCGAAGTACAGAATAACTGTATCGTCTTTTTAGGCACTTCTTCAATTTCAGTTCCACAGCTGTGAAGAGATAGTCTACTTTTCAAGGGATTTTAGTACCAGTTTCATTCAATACATCCATCATAACGAAGTCACATCGGGTCAACAGGGGTTTTAACGATACTTTCATTGTGCTAGCCTTGAATCGAAGTACTGAAAATCAGTATCCACTTTTTAGGCACTTCTTCAATTTCAGTTCCACAGCTGTGAAGAGATAGTCTACTTTTCAAGGGATTTTAGTACAACTTTCATTGAATACATCCATCATAACGAAGTCACATCGGGTCAACAGGTGTTATTCCGATGGTTTCATTGAGCTAGACTTGTATCGAAGTACAGAATAACTGTATCGTCTTTTTAGGCACTTCTTCAATTTCAGTTCCACAGCTGTGAAGAGATAGTCTACTTTTCAAGGGATTTAAGAACTACTTTCATTCAATACATCCAACATAACTGAAGTCACATCGGGTCAACAGGTGTTATTCCGATGGTTTCATTGAGCTAGACTTGTATCGAAGTACAGAATATCAGTATCCTCTTTTTAGGCACTTCTTCAATTTCAGTTCCACAGCTGTGAAGAGATAGTCTACTTTTCAAGGGATTTTAGTACAACTTTCATTCAATACATCCATCATAACGAAGTCACATCGGGTCAACAGGTGTTATTCCGATGGTTTCATTGAGCTAGACTTGTATCGAAGTACAGAATAACTGTATCCTCTTTTTAGGGACTACCTCAATCTCAGTTCCACAGCTGTGAAGAGATAGTCTACTTTTCAAGGGATTTTAGTACCAGTTTCATTCAATACATCCATCATAACGAAGTCACATCGGGTCAACAGGGGTTTAACGATACTTTCATTGTGCTAGCCTTGAATCGAAGTACTGAAAATCAGTATCCACTTTTTAGGCACTTCTTCAATTTCAGTTCCACAGCTGTGAAGAGATAGTCTACTTTTCAAGGGATTTTAGTACAACTTTCATTGAATACATCCATCATAACGAAGTCACATCGGGTCAACAGGTGTTATTCCGATGGTTTCATTGAGCTAGACTTGTATCGAAGTACAGAATAACTGTATCGTCTTTTTAGGCACTTCTTCAATTTCAGTTCCACAGCTGTGAAGAGATAGTCTACTTTTCAAGGGATTTAAGAACTACTTTCATTCAATACATCCATCATAACGAAGTCACATCGGGTCAACAGGTGTTATTCCGATGGTTTCATTGAGCTAGACTTGTATCGAAGTACAGAATATCTGTATCCTCTTTTTAGGCACTTCTTCAATTTCAGTTCCACAGCTGTGAAGAGATAGTCTACTTTTCAAGGGATTTTAGTACCAGTTTCATTCAATACATCCATCATAACGAAGTCACATCGGGTCAACAGGGGTTTTAACGATACTTTCATTGTGCTAGCCTTGAATGGAAGTACTGAAAATCAGTATCCACTATTTAGGCACTTCTTCAATTTCAGTACTGCAGCTGAGAAGAGATAGTCTACTTTTCAAGGGATTTTAGTACCACTTTCATTCAATACATCCATCATAACGAAGTCACATCGGGTCAACAGGGGATTAAACGATACTTTCATTGTGCTAGCCTTGAATCGATGTACTGAAATTCAGTATCCTCTTTTTAGGCACTTCTTCAATTTCAGTTTCCACAGCTGTGAAGAGATAGTCTACTTTTCAAGGGATTCAAGAACTACTTTCATTCAATACATCCAACATAACGAAGTCACATCGGGTCAACAGGTGTTATTCCGATGGTTTCATTGAGCTAGACTTGTATCGAAGGACAGAATATCAGTATCCTCTTTTTAGGCACTTCTTCAATTTCAGTTCCACAGCTGTGAAGAGATAGTCTACTTTTCAAGGGATTTTAGTACAACTTTCATTCAATACATCCATCATAACGAAGTCACATCGGGTCAACAGGTGATATTCCGATGGTTTCATTGAGCTAGACTTGTATCGAAGTACAGAATAACTGTATCCTCTTTTTAGGGACTACCTCAATCTCAGTTCCACAGCTGTGAAGAGATAGTCTACTTTTCAAGGGATTTTAGTACCACTTTCATTCAATACATCCAACATAACGAAGTCACATCGGGTCAATAGGTGTTATACCGATGCTTTCATTGTGCTAGACTTGAATCGAAGTACTGAAATTCAGTATCCACTTTTCAGGCACTTCTTCAATTTCAGTACAGCAGCTGTGAAGAGATAGTCTACTTTTCAAGGGATTGAAGAACTACTTTCATTCAATACATCCAACATAACGAAGTCACATCGGGTCAACAGGTGTGATTCCGATGCTTTCATTGTGCTAGACTTGTATCGAAGTACAGAATATCAGTATCCTCTTTTTAGGCACTTCTTCAATTACAGTACAGCAGCTGTGAAGAGATAGTCTACTTTTCAAGGGATTTTAGTACAACTTTCATTCAATACATCCATCATAACGAAGTCACATCGGGTCAACAGGTGTTATTCCGATGGTTTCATTGAGCTAGACTTGTATCGAAGTACAGAATAACTGTATCCTCTTTTTAGGCACTTCTTCAATTTCAGTTCCACAGCTGTGAAGAGATAGTCTACTTTTCAAGGGATTTTAGTACAACTTTCATTGAATACATCCATCATAACGAAGTCACATCGGGTCAACAGGTGTTATTCCGATGGTTTCATTGAGCTAGACTTGTATCGAAGTACAGAATAACTGTATCGTCATTTTAGGCACTTCTTCAATTTCAATTCCACAGCTGTGAAGAGATAGTCTACTTTTCAAGGGATTTTAGTACCAGTTTCATTCAATACATCCATCATAACGAAGTCACATCGGGTCAACAGGGGTTTTAACGATACTTTCATTGTGCTAGCCGTGAATCGAAGTACTGAAAATCAGTATCCACTTTTTAGGCACTTCTTCAATTTCAGTTCCACAGCTGTGAAGAGATAGTCTACTTTTCAAGGGATTATAGTACAACTTTCATTGAATACATCCATCATAACGAAGTCACATCGGGTCAACAGGTGTTATTCCGATGGTTTCATTGAGCTAGACTTGTATCGAAGTACAGAATAACTGTATCGTCTTATTAGGCACTTCTTCAATTTCAGTTCCACAGCTGTGAAGAGATAGTCTACTTTTCAAGGGATTTTAGTACCAGTTTCATTCAATACATCCATCATAACGAAGTCACATCGGGTCAACAGGGGTTTTAACGATACTTTCATTGTGCTAGCCTTGAATCGAAGTACTGATAATCAGTATCCACTTTTTAGGCACTTCTTCAATTTCAGTACTGCAGCTGAGAAGAGATAGTCTACTTTTCAAGGGATTTTAGTACCACTTTCATTCAATACATCCATCATAACGAAGTCACATCGGGTCAACAGGTGTTATTCCGATGGTTTCATTGAGCTAGACTTGTATCGAAGTACAGAATAACTGTATCCTCTTTTTAGGCACTTCTTCAATTTCAGTTCCACAGCTGTGAAGAGATAGTCTACTTTTCAAGGGATTTTAGTACAACTTTCATTGAATACATCCATCATAACGAAGTCACATCGGGTCAACAGGTGTTATTCCGATGGTTTCATTGAGCTAGACTTGTATCGAAGTACAGAATAACTGTATCGTCTTTTTAGGCACTTCTTCAATTTCAATTCCACAGCTGTGATAAGATAGTCTACTTTTCAAGGGATTTTAGTACAACTTTCATTGAATACATCCATCATAACGAAGTCACATCGGGTCAACAGGTGTTATTCCGATGGTTTCATTGAGCTAGACTTGTATCGAAGTACAGAATAACTGTATCGTCTTTTTAGGCACTTCTTCAATTTCAGTTCCACAGCTGTGAAGAGATAGTCTACTTTTCAAGGGATTTAAGAACTACTTTCATTCAATACATCCATCATAACGAAGTCACATCGGGTCAACAGGTGTTATTCCGATGGTTTCATTGAGCTAGACTTGTATCGAAGTACAGAATATCTGTATCCTCTTTTTAGGCACTTCTTCAATTTCAGTTCCACAGCTGTGAAGAGATAGTCTACTTTTCAAGGGATTTTAGTACCAGTTTCATTCAATACATCCATCATAACGAAGTCACATCGGGTCAACAGGGCTTTTAACGATACTTTCATTGTGCTAGCCTTGAATCGAAGTACTGATAATCAGTATCCACTTTTTAGGCACTTCTTCAATTTCAGTACTGCAGCTGAGAAGAGATAGTCTACTTTTCAAGGGATTTTAGTACCACTTTCATTCAATACATCCATCATAACGAAGTCACATCGGGTCAAGAGGGGATTAAACGATACTTTCATTGTGCTAGACTTGAATCGATGTACTGAAATTCAGTATCCTCTTTTTAGGCACTTCTTCAATTTCAGTTCCACAGCTGTGAAGAGATAGTCTACTTTTCAAGGGATTTAAGAACTACTTTCATTCAATACATCCAACATACACAGCGGTTGAGACGTCCGAATACGTGCGGCAAATATTTCCCGCCGTCATTACACCCGACGTGCGAACAGCGAAACGTGGGGATGCGTTTATTGTTTCCTTGGGCCGTACGGTAGATATTTCGAACGTGGGAATACGATAAATCGCATGGAAAGACACTAAATACACGCTAAAAGTGAAATTTTTGAATGTGAAGTCATGAGCGGCAAACGACGTTATTGTGATCACTGTGGAGAGTCTGTTTGCAAATCTACCTACTTCGAGCACCAGTTGGTTGGTGCGTACGAACACGTTGGTAGTACTGAAGTTGATCATGAATTCACCATCGATGGTAAGGCCGCATGTTAGACCAATGTGGCGGAGATTATAATGATCACGTCTGTCTGTTACTTGCTTTGTACAGTGGACAAGAATAAACCGTACAGCTCTGATTCAGAGTCAGATGTTGAGATAGAGAATGAAATGTCAAACCAGGGCTCTTCGAACGAATGTAGCAGTGACGCTGAAACCAGCGATCGCGAGGTGCGTGGTGAATGATAATTATAGTAATATACGCATGCACTCTTTGAAGCGCTGAGTGGCTTCAGGGGGTTATGCATGAGTCAGGTAGAGGATCTAGTAGCCTCATTTTCTTAATGTAGCATACATATACACGGCCTTTGTTGCCGAACCATTGTGTTAATAACCGTGATAAGATAGTACTTTCCACAGGAAGAACAACATCACCTTCGCAATGAAAACGATATTCAATCTAATACCACATCTTTCCTCCACATCTTGTTCGTGTTCCTCAGTGTATGGCAGTTGAGCTTCTCCATATCAAATGCTGCCATGAAAGTGCTTTTCACATTCCTAAGGCATTTTCTAAATTTACTATCCAGATGTGGTTCATATATGTGTGACATAGCGATAAATTATCCACAAAGTTTTTCAATGGCTCAAAAATATGTTGGGTTGCTAAGCCAATCTTTTGAAAAATTTGTGGTGTGTCCATCATGCCATGCTATCTACAATTTTGATGATTGCGTTATTAAAACATATAATGGAAAGTTGGAGTCTGCTAAATGTAAGCATGTGCAATTCCCAAACCATCCTCAAGCTCAGTTTAGGAAAGAATGTGGGGAAGATCTTCTCAAACATGTCAAAGGAAACCGAACTAAGGGATCATCACTTCAAGCAAAAAGCAGTATTGTTACCAAAATTTAAAAGATGCCCTTACTATACTAATTAATCGTCCTCATTTTTTAGAAAAGTGTGATCATTGGCGAAAAAGAGTTGTAGATGAAGAGTTATTGTCAGATATATATGATGGTAAAGTTTGGAAGGAATTTCAAACAGTTGATGAAAAACCATTTCTATCTCTTCCAAATAATTTAGCAATAGGCCTTGGATGTGACTGGTTCCAACCATACAAACATGTTACCTATTCTGTTGGTGTTCTGTACTTAGTTATTTTTAACCTGCCACGGGAGGAGAGGTTCAAAATGGAAAATATTATCTTACTTGGCATAATTCCAGGGCCTTCTGAACCTAAAAAAGTTATGAACTCATACTTAGGTCCATTTATCAACGATATGCTTTCATTTTGGGAAGGTGTCAAAGTATGGCACAATATGTCTCAAACGTTTATTACCATCCGTATGGCACTGATTTGTGTTATGTGTGACATACCTGCAACAAGAAAAATTTGTGGTTTTGCAGGACACAGTGCCTGTTGTGGTTGTTCCAAATGCCTTAAAAAGTTTCCATCAGATGTGTTTCCCAATAAGCTGGATTACTCTGGCTATGATCGTGATTCTTGGGAGCATAGAACAGCTGTGAATTATAATGTACAATCTCAGCAGTATATGAAAGCAAGAACAAAATCAGCTCAACATGAAGTAGTTTCTGAGTATGGTATTAGATTTTCAATTCTTACCCACCTTCCTTACTTTGATATTGTTAGAATGCATGTTATTGATCCAATGCATAACCTACTGCTTGGTACACCAAAACACGTGATGCATATTTGGACACAAAATGACATAATCTCTAAAGCACAGTTTGACACTATATCCAAAACAGCAGCAAAAATCAATGTTCCTCGTTGTGCTGGCAGAATACCATCTAAAATCGCTTCAAGTTTTTCCGGTTTCACCGCAGACCAGTGGAGAAACTGGACAACAATATACTCTGCAGTATGTCTTAAAGGCATTTTGCCACAGAATGAATTTATATGCTGGCTGCTCTATGTTCGGGCTTGCACAATTCTTATATCTCGTTCCATACTAAAACAAAGTGTCATTACAGCCGATGAATACCTGGTGAAGTTTTGCAAGATGTTCGAAACCTTGTTTGGCACAGAACACTGTACTATTAATATGCATTTACATTTGCACCTCAAAGATGTAATTCTAGACTATGGCCCTGTGTACACTTTTTGGTGCTTCTCTTTCGAGAGATTTAATGGTGTCCTTGGAAACTACTATACAAATAATCATAACATAGAGTCACAGTTTATGAAAAAGTTTATACTTCAGCAGAATTCCATGACTCTGCACCTTGAAGATGATTTTGAAGATATTTTACAACTATGCAAAGACAAAAATCTTTCTGGTTCTCTTACATCAAATGGTTCAATGAAGTCCATGTCATTGCAAAGTACCCGTAAGCTGGCACTGTGTCCCATGTCTTCACTATGGGAATGTAACTTCACCTTGGAAGATACAACTATGGGAGCACTTCTCCCTCATATACATTCAAAATATATGGATGCAAAAATGATTGAGGAGCTAAGTACGCTTTATGGCTACCTATATTCAGATTTTGATCCACTGTCAGTTGCATTCTACATGGCAGGACGAGCACGTTATTCCGATCACATCATACATTCAACTATGGCAAGAACCGATAAAGGATCAATAATATCTGCATATTGGCCTACAACAGGCGTGAACGAGATGAATACGTTATGTTCATCTCAAAGCATGGGAGATCTTCACTACGGAGTTGTCCAATATTTTTTTGAACATACTGTTACCAGAAACCATACAGAATCAAAGACTCACATATTTGCATATGTCAAATGGGCCAGGCCTCATGCACAGCAGCATTGGTTTGGTCAGTCAGCAACAGTATGTGAAAATGAGTATGAAGACTCCTCTTTCTGTAATTATATTCCACTTCAAAGAATTGTTTCAGTCTGTGCCCATGCTTACCTTCAACTGAGATTTCCTGCGTTCACCGATAATGTATTAGTTGCCATTCCATCAATAGCACTGTTCTCAACTGCTTAGTAAGAATTCCATATAATATCATATCATACATCTGTATTGAGTTCGAGTGAATTGCCTGATTGCTACATTTATTCTTGTTGTGCATTATATATGAGTTTCGTGAACTAAATTGAAACTTCGCAGGGTTAATGCTTTATGCACGTGGCGTATTTTTTAAATTGCATATCATGGCGCTGGCGGTTCATGGTTTTTATGGAAGAGGCGGATCAAGGGATGCACCGCTCCCCACTGCAAACGCAGATGTAGTGGAAAAGGTAGAGAAGTTAACTGAAGCAGTTACAGACCTACAAAAAGCGCAACAGCACAACGCTGTAGCTATACAAAGTGTGGTCCAAAGGGTCGAGGACATCGTAAAGAGCGTTGATGAGTTGAAAAATCATCTCTCGCCGCACGCACAACCTCAAATTGTTCAGCCGCCACCATCCAAAAGAATTCCTTCAGAGCTTAGCGTAAGTTAACTGTTCGATGCGTATGTACTATGGAAGGAATGTGCAATACTTTTGGAATTGTACAGGGAGCAATAAAGTGCATTTACGCTGGAATGTCTGAAGAACAGCAATACAAAGTTCATGAGAAGTAGGTCTATGAATTCTTGCGATGCATGTGTACTAATACTGCGTTCTTATTTTATACAGTTACAGGAGTGATCACAACGAGAAGGTGTCCACATGGCTCCTGAGTCAAATTAAAAAACTGGCGAAGCTAGAACAGTACAGTGACTTTCACTCAAGTACAGCTGGATATGTACATTATGACTCATGTGAAATCCAACTGTTTATCATGTAACAGGAGCAATATATCGATACTATGAGTCTCGTAGAAGAAAATTCAAAGACTCGGCTGAAGGTAGAGAAGAAAGAGTAAAAACAAATGAAAGCAAAAGCAAAAAAAGAAGGTCACAGAAAAAGGTGAATTACTCACACAACGTGGTATCAACATTTCATAACACATACCATGCATGCAGTTGTATCTTCAAAGGGCATCGGTTCTGAAAGATAGTGAAAAGGAGAGGTGGAGCCAGCTTGATCTATCCTACATGACTGATGAGAGTGACGCTGAGTACAATCACCGATCAGTTAAGCAGACACACAAACCAACTTGGAGATCAGCCGGTGAGTTATTCAATCAAATGCTTGGAAATAGATTACATGTTTTGTTACTGCTAAGCTCTGAACCGGCTAATTGTGAAGCTTGATAAGCGCCTTGCAGCAAAAAAAGGTTCTGGAAAAGATCATGAGGGGTTCAAAAGAAAGGAAAGGATAGCTGGACTTCCTTCCAAATCTGAATTGCCATGTGGTGCTCCGCAGTGGGCTGTGATTATGCTCAACACAGGTTAGAAAAAACCCACAGTTAACATGTATACTATTCATTAATTGCAGTACTTTACTAGATCCAGCAGCAACAGAGCAGCAACTGCTTTCACCAGCTTGCAGTACTTCAAGTACAGCTACTCTAGTTGGTTGGTGTTCAAATTCGTAGTGTGCCTCTTTGAGATCAAAATGTCTTGTGGATAGCTTCACCAAGTGATCTGCAACAGCAGTTTTCGTCACCTGCCCGTACGTTAGATGCATATACACGTACACTGAAAATTCATAGCTGCAACTTTGCAGAATCATTTGGTACACCGGTACTGTACAGTAATAGTAGAAGTGCAACAAAACCCAGACGCTTCAGGCTTCAAGGTTAGCTGTAGTATATGCTGACTGATTATTTGGTATACCACTTTCCATGTGAATTATAGATCAATATGGCCAAGTGACGTAAGTTTTAGTAACACAAATTTTGATCCGAGATTATTGCTGTTGCTTTGTTCCACAATGTTTGTAGTATTCCGAAGCAATTGTACACATGCAGTGATGAAACCCTAGGTACACACATGTGCTTACATGTTTGCTAATTATATAGACTTGTTGCAGCCATTTATCATATATTCGATTGTACAGGTCACACTTCGGGTGCCATACCTCAGCCGCAAGGAGCAGTGTATGTTTCTCTATTTGATGTTCCAAATACAGTAAATCTTCTCCGCAGCATGAATGTGTCAAACATAACCCAGTCTACATTGCCACGAACATCTCCTGGTAATCAAATCTTTACAACTTACACTGGGTTGTATGAGTGTTCTTTTTCAAATACAGGATGGGACGACTATATGGCAGTTTCCTCTGATGATGACTTTTCTAGTGATTAACGTCCATTACTTCAGCCCCATTCTCTTATATCTTCATCTGATGACTTTTCAAGTGATTCATCGTAAATTTCAACTGAACTTTCAGCCCAATCAAACACTTTTATCCATTCATGTATCCACATTATCTATTTGAATTGTTCACCGATATTGTATGCTTTATACAGTTACACGGTTGATCCAAGTACGAGTTTGTAGTAGCTGGCTCCAACTGCTGACTGGTTTATACATCGCGGTATACACAGGCGAGCGCAGATAACCAATTATAAGTAGCACTTAGTACATGTACGTCTTTAATAGGCGCGCACCCAAACATATAATATTACTACTTACACATAATTTATTTGTGTAAGTCTAGTTTTGATTTGTTGTACAGTAATCGAGTTCGACAGCGTATACGATCGAAGGTCAGATTGCGAGCAGCCATTGACGATAATAGTACCTTCACAGATAGAATGGTAGACTCTAGCTACCTGTACCTGTATACTATCCATGTTGCAACGCTCAAATCTAAGGTAGGTGACTGCATGTGCTACTGAAGTCGATATGGCTTAGGGACGTGATTTTTGTAAGGTACGATCGATGTCTATGGTTGGATTTCACGAACGATGGGTATTATATGGAACGGTGATTGAATCCATGCTTGGGACAATTTATCACTGGGCAAGCGACTCAATGTGCCCAATGTCAATGTGGGATGTTAACTTTCATTGGCCATGATTGTATAAGATTATTGTGCCTATAAGCCTCTCTCAACCTTGTATTTATCCCTTCCTTTTCAAAGCGTGGCTCTGACACACGAGGTGTGAACATTCATATAGCTAGTCTTGCTACTGTATGCGGAGTGGAAGCCAGGTACATATAGTTTGCTTGCCATATATCCTTGTTGGATTCCAGGCCAGTGTAAAAGAGGGCACTTTTAGCTGACCTATGGCAAGCTACCACAGCTAGCTAAACTGCCACTTCTACATCGCATTTAACAGATACTGAGAAGTGCCACGCCGCTAGAAGACATGTCTTAATGGAAGAAAAGTAGGTCCATTTTATGGATGTGTACAATGGTAGTAATCAATGCAAGCTGACCAACTACATAGGGTAGTCTCAGGTAAGTTCGGCAGGGGGGAGTGTTCGGCAATCTAAGATTCAAACGAGGTGCAACGGCTTAACCGAAGCGCAACAATTCCAACACAAGCTGGAAAATATTCTTCAATGAGTGTGTTCGCAACGAGCTAATTGTATGTTCTACGAAAAGGCATTATTCGTGGATTATAATTTTTTTTGTTTACCTATGTCTAATTTTCTATCAAAATGGCGCGTCAAACAGTGCGCAAGTGTTTCGAGGTACAAAAGGGGCAACCGATCATGAAGGAGACACGCTGTCCGAAGTCATATCTCTATGCTACTTTGGAATAGAACAGTTAGCATGCAATACAATAAAGTATTTGACAATATAGGATAGTGATACTTTCATGAAATTCGTAGGATGTCGAACACTCCAAGTACAATTCGTATTACGCGGGAGTCTTCGGCATGGGTGCCGAACACTCCAAATCAGGCAAAATATACAGTTATAACTTAAAATATCATCCTGAAACTTGGAAAGTTGACATGAATCTAAGCTGTGCGCGGCAGGTGTATCTAACGGTGGAAAGCAGTGTTCGGATAGGGAGGGGGGAGGGGGGGGGGGAAAGGGCGTGGGTCATTACAATATGAAGCCTAAAACTGTTGTGCATATCACAGTAGATGATAAGATCTTTTGAGTTTTATATGTACTTTTATTTTCTTAGAGGACAGCTCTGGAGTCTTCCTGAAGAGCACAGGCTTGGACTATGCATATAAAGTGAACTGTTTATTGTTTTGTGTGATGGAGACCCATTGTATACATGTCATTTCATTTTTTTATTACCCTGATAATTAGGAGTAGCTAGATAGTACTGCATTGCATTTGCCAATTCGGTTACTACTGCACTGTATTGACCAAACATGGTATGTAGTAAATTGTTCTTCACTGTTGAAAATTCAGGACTGACTGTAATGGATCTGTATGTGCTACATAATAAACTATAAGTTGGCAAAAGAAAGGCCTGCATCTGATAATGTATTTATGCTGAGTAAGCATCAGCCTGCATAAACTGCTGCCTTTGCCACACATGTCTAGAACATTCTTAGCTAACTATTTAAAGCTTTGAAATAACAGAGAGAGATGAGTTAAGGTTTTGTGCATAGACCTAAGCAGCTATATACAGTTATTGTGTTCCCAAGGGTGCAAGCTGTTCTTTACAATGGCCAGGCAGCCATACCTGAAATACTCTCTAGAGAGTATGGAATTGGCACTGAAAGAAGTTCGTGATGGTCGCATGTCTAGAAATGCAGCTTCAAAAGCATTTGGTGTGCCTCGGTCCACACTGTGTGACAAGTTGGATGGAAAGACCCCAGAAGATAGACGAATGGGCCCACCTTCAGTGCTTACAAAAGCTGAGGAGGCTATGTTGGCCAATTTTTGTACAAAGTATCTGAAATGTGGTTTTCCAATTAACAGAGAAGATCTTTTCGACATAGTACAAAGAATTATTCAGGTAGATGGTCGCCAAACCCCTTTTACCGATGGAAGGCCAGGCTACTATTGGTTTCAAGGTTTTATGCGTCGAAACCCTGCACTCACTGAGCGCTCAGCAGAAATTTTGACAGGGGGTAGGGCTGCTGTCACAGAAGCTGCAATTAGAAAGTGGTTTAATGACATTAAAACTTATGTGGTGGATGAAGAACATGCTGGGGATGTATTCCAGGATCCTTTAAGAATATTCAATTTTGATGAGTCTAACTTCCTTCTTGCTAGGAAAAAGGGGAAAGTCCTGGGACCAGTCAACTACAAAAGTTTTCTCCAGTCTTCCCAAGAGAATGATAAAGAAGGTTTAACTGTCCTCATGGGATACTCGGCATCTGGAAAAATTGCTCCTCCCATGATTGTCTATTCATACAAACAACACATTCCACGAGACGTTATAGAGGCTGTAGAAAGTGCTGATCCAACTTGGGCTGCAGGAAGGTCTGACACTGGCTGGATGACAAGTGTCACCTTTTATGATTATATATCGCAGGTATTTGAGCCCTGGTTAACAGCAAATCATGTGCCACGACCTGTTCTGGTTTATGCCGATGGACATAAGTCACACCTTTCTTTGGAGATTGCAGAGTTTTGTAGAGAGAAACGTATTCTGCTAGTAGCTCTCTATCCAAACTCTACCCATCTCCTACAACCATTGGATGTTTCAGTGTTTAAATCCTTGAAGAACCTGTGGACAACAGCAAAGAACTTGTGGAAAGCATCCAATCCCCTTGCAAATATAAGCAAGAAAGTTTTCCCTAATGTTTTTAAGAAAGCAGTTGACCAAGTGAGTATTGCAACAGTTGTGAATGGTTTCTGAAAGACTGGTCTTTACCCATTGGATCCAGAGAAGGTAGACTACAGCAAATGTGTTAAAGACCAGCAGGTTCGTGAGATAGAAGATGCAGAAGAGTTGACCATAGATGATTGTGGTTTGCTTCATTTAAGAACTGGTCGTCGTTTTCTTGAAGAAAGGATTGGACATGACAAGTTGCAGATGTTTGAATCACAATACGGTGGTGAATGGCTCGGAGATGTTGAAGACACCTCATTATTCTTGTTATGGTCAAAGCTTCAAGATGATATTAGATCTTCTGAGCATGATTTGTCAAGTGAAAATCTTCAAGAAGCAAGCCACCCTTCAAGACGCAAGCCACCCAAGTGATGCCCTTCAAGATGCAAGCCACCCAAGTGATGCCCTTCAAGATGCAAGCCACCCAAGTGATGCCCTTCAAGATGCAAGCCACCCAAGTGATGCCCTTCAAGAAGCAAGCCACCCAAGTGATACCATTCCAACTGAAGATCTTGCAGCTGAACTTCTTCATTCCAATGATTCATGTTCTCCATCTATTAGCAATAACATGGCAGAAAACATTGAATCATCATATGAAACCTCTGCAGCAATTGATCCTCCTTGTGACTCATCCAATGTTACTTTGACATCTTTTGTCCCAGATGTGTCTGAACCACCAATCACATCTGGACTTTCAAATTCAAACAATCACAGCTGCCTTCTGCAGTCACACCAATTCTAACTAAACACCTGGTCGAAAGACTCGTTTCTCTTTCCAAGCCAGCCAATAAAATAGGGAAAAAGAGAAATCGACCTTTGTCCTGTGGTGTATATGCTCTTACTAGCAAGAGATGGAGAGAATTACGAGAAGCTGAAGAGCAAGAGAAGTTACTGAAAAAAAGCAAGAAAGGAAAAGCAAAGAAGGAAAAAGGAGGTAAAGGAATGGTAGCAAGCAAGAAGAAAGGAGGAAAAGAGAGGGTGGAAAAGCAGAAAAATGACAGTGACTGGGAATGCATAGTGTGTATGTCAAGTTTTTATCAAGATGA
>JABACO010000713.1:0-2500 GCA_013339895.1 Ephydatia muelleri | reverse complement strand
ATGCAGAACATGGATCATGCTTGTGACGACGTGGATTTCACTGGGCAACGGACAATTGTGTTTGAGTGTGGTGTGCCTTTATTGATTTTTAATCATGGCGACTACTATCTTGCTTGTGTACAGTGAGTGTACTTATGATGATGTGGCACATACCTATTTGAGAAGGGCGCATAATCTCAGAGACGAAGAGGATTGTTCCTTATAATAACCTTTCATAGACTCTTTCAATTGGGCACATACGTCACTTGCTTTATAAAGAAAGGGGCGGGGCATCATAACAAATCATTGATGCTATAACTAATCAGATTACAGCGAAAGCATTTCGAATTACAATGCTATTGTACTTCCTTTAATAATCGAAGGCCAGATCTTTCTAAGCAACGCAGAATCCGAACCGACGATTGCTTGCCACAAAACCAGGCACGCGTAGTACATTCAAACTAAGCTGAACTGTAACTGGAGCATCCCTGAGTCACTTTCAAGTCATAACAACTTGACCTCGGTTTAGGTACATGGAAAGAGGCGGGGCATCATAACAAATG
The DNA here is from genome assembly GCA_013339895.1 of Ephydatia muelleri. Taxonomy (NCBI): domain Eukaryota; kingdom Metazoa; phylum Porifera; class Demospongiae; order Spongillida; family Spongillidae; genus Ephydatia; species Ephydatia muelleri. The sequence continues at coordinate 1,958 of JABACO010000713.1, read as the reverse complement.
ATTGACGCACACATTCAAAGCGGTAACTACATGTACTGCTTTCAGTCATATCGGTACGGCTGTACTAGCGTTAAAATGGGATACTATATAGGGCTTGTGTTATTATTGCCTATATACTTGTACATACGTTACAATCAGTAACATGGAATACACCTGAGTTTCAGGATATCATGATAACCAAACTTATTCCAGAGCTATGAGCATGTATATAGCTCTTAAAATGACTTTCTACCTGGGGTCAGTGAATGGCATGTGTCATACTGGTAAGGGGGCGGGGGGGAATGAGGGAAGAGAGGTTGATATCCACCATGGTTCTCTGAGTTCAGGTTGTCATGACAACTAAATCAAGGAGTGCATAAGTATGTGGATAGTGTACGGAGAGAGACACACAAAATATCTGACCATGCATGTCTATTTACCTAGGTCATGAGAAATCCATGACAAGATAACATGCACCCACCTTAGCTTATCCACATATGAATTAGGAATCACGATGTCTTTACCAATCAAGTTTCTGTCCTTATCCTTAGTTTTGTTTATAGATAATCATGATATTTGCAATGAACAGTATGTGGCATTGGGTACGTCTGTTGTACATGCACCATAACATCCGCTTTATAAATCATAATGAATAAACGAACAGGTTCATGAGTAAGAGTACACATCTTAGTGGGTCAGGTATAGTTCTTCTAGTTGACATCTTGGCTTGATTGCTAGTAAAATCCAATCCATGTACAGATGGGTTCTGGCTAGTCATGTTCGATCTGCGACCCTGAGTGCAGGTCCATGTAGTACTAACACCTGTGAGGGGGGAAAGGTTGTACATGCTCCCTCTACAACTAACAAGACACTCGTACTCGCTTGTACACATGTGCAGCACATGTGTACATGTACACCGGGGGGTGTTGGAGGGTGTTTTGGGTTTGAGAGGTAATGGGGGAAATGGTACAGATGCATTCTGAAATGTACCTCCGCAAAATATTTTTAGGGGATGGGGTTTATTTCTCCCTACCCCATCAGGCACCACACCACTCTACACACAACACCAGTTGATCTGCAGTCTGCAGTTACACACACACACACACCACACACACACACACACACACACACCACAAACACACATCACACACATGTACACACATGTACACACACACATGTATAACACATCACACACACACATGCATACACACATCACACACACCTGTATTCACACATCACACACACATGTATACACACACACACTCACCACACACCACACACATGTATACACACATCACACACACACATGTATACACACATCACACACACACACATGTATACACACATAACACACACATGTATACACACATCACACACACACACACACACATGTATACACACATCACACATAGATCTAGACTCACAGTAGATTCCCACGGGTAGCTGTGCTGCTCCCGAAACCTTTCGACTTATGCGGCACAATGGATCTGTTGTTTAGAACTTGTTTGCCCCTTAATCATGGGTAGCAGATGGTGGGTAGAATCATTAACCATGAAACAAACTGGTTGTCATGCCACAAATGTAAGATAATATTATAGCATGTAACATCGATTGTAATTAAATTCCTTGTGCACATAAACACTGACTAAAGTAACCAGACATACTCTCGACCCCAGACACATGTCCTACAATTTGTCTATGTACTACGAGACTACATGTACATGCATAACCAACATAGGGTAATGCTGAGGCATGGTTGGCAGTAGGGAGTGTTCGGCAAGCACACTTTCAACACAATACAGAGCCTCAAGAAGACATTTCAATATTTCTAAAACAGGTTACAAACCATCCTTCTGGGTTGTCTTAGGACGCAGAAAGTATAGTTTAAAGCAACTACGTTCCCTTTAAATAATAACACATGGATGCCGAACACTACCTACGCTATCGCGCATGCCGATCACTACCTAATCTACCCTAGA
>JABACO010000712.1:10000-23492 GCA_013339895.1 Ephydatia muelleri | reverse complement strand
CACCTTTACGACTTCAATGCTAACGGACAAACCCAATATTTATTCGATGTAGGAATTATAGCTATTCTGTTTTAATATAGTGCAGTATACTGCAGAACATTATGTACATGGCTTCCTAAACAAAACAAGTCGCAAAACATTACACACAAAGAGTTTTGTATCCCAGTCCAATTGTATCAATCTGCACAATTGGCTGTCTCAGTAAAATTATTGACCAAAGAGTTATTGGTCAGTCAAATAACATTAATTGTCTAAAACGCTGCTATACTATTGTTGTACTAGAACTTTAGACACTAAATCTACCTTCATTAATGAATAACAAATTCTAGTGTGTGGTGTCTAATGCTCTCAACAGGCCTGAATTGCATGTCATGTCGGCTGTATTGCTTTTGAGATAGAGCAAGCCTTCTTCATCACGAAACTGTGTGCTCTCCTGCGAAACGCCCGCTTTTCCGATTAACTAGCATCCACCCGATACTCGCCGTGTTTCAGATACTGAAAAATCTCGTTGTAGAGTGGTACTTCCTGATCTTCATCGTTCATTCTTATAGATGTGACACGCTTCCGACGTCGACTGCGTTTGAGAACATGTGGCGAATTTAAAAAACTGAAGGTATTATACGGTATACTGTGCCTGAAATCCAGACGCACGAGCTCTAGGTGCACGTGTATATGTATAAGTAACACATCCCCCAAAATATCGAAGTTACAAGGGGGGACAAGCTATCCTAAAGGCGGACAACGGTTTCCGGAATCATTTCGTAGGGAATAAGCGTATATTACAGCTAATCCTAGCTGTTGTATCGTAGCAACCACTGGATGTTTTGTCACGCAATAAAATGGCGGATGCATTAATTTACGTAGCCACATTGATTAGATTACATCAGATTGTATGTGGTCAATATGCATTTGGACTCGCGAAGTGTGAATTATATTCAGCATATAGTGACAGTAGATGAATTAAACTCATTAGCTGTAATACGCTTATTCCCTCACGAAATGACTCCGCAAACTGAACTACACATGTTGAGGGAAATAAGTATGTACCGTAAGTAGTAAATGTAACCGCACAATCCTGCTATGACTTCACGGTCAATGCATGTCTCACATTACATTCCAAACCACCAATGGTGCACGAGGTCGGGAAATCAGTTTTTCCAAGGACTATAAATCACTGGAATCGCTTGTGTCTCATTATGCATATTATAATATCGGAACGTTTCCCTCCCAGCTGCTGACACGTGAGTAGGGTTTTCCACAGCCAGACTGCTTTTAACTCGTGCAAAACGTCGAACCTGCCCACCGTGACGCAATGCATCGTATTTACTTCTGCACCTCATTCTTCTAAGCTGTGTGTAATTCGAACAGTGCACAATTACACAATGACCAACTGAACAGTGCGCGTGCCATTAAAGTTCTAAGCACTAGTGTATGGAGTACTGAACTTGCAACGATAGACATTTTATATACCTGTATAGCGTGTCCTGTGCATGCAGATTGATGTGCCGAATGTAGTGCAAATGGCAGGTGCAGCAGTGATGAATAATTAATAACTAACGACAATTTAGTGTGCAGATATAAAATCGTCTCACCAAAAACCATCAATGTATTCTAGGGTTACACAAATACTTAGTCGTTGTAAAAACTTTACAACTTCTCAAGAAATTCACACATCGTTGGCTGCACGATTGTGTTTTTATTGCGCATAACTATGCAAACTGAATTCATTAAATGCTCGTGTCTGAGTGGAAGCATAGCTTTAACCACAACCGCCAACTGAAGTACAATAACCAATTGCATGCAACTCCTGAATCTGTTTCATAAAAACTGTGGTAGCCGGAGTAGATAATGGCAAACTGTATAGTGGTATTTGGCCGATCACATGAGTTAATCGCATAATATTAAAACAATGTTCCTTCACATGAGCGTAATGAACACCTCGAGCGATCCGAATTTCATGCAGTCGTACAACGGCAGCTTGGTCAAGCTGTCCCTATAGTGCCCAGCCTATTCTCTGCCCTCTTTTGGGTCACCAAGCTTTGACACGGTCACCCGTCCCAACCTTCTTCGTTAAGTATTTGTAGAGTCATATCGACAAGCCTGCATTGGAGTTCAGGTGGTACTAGGGAATGGTTATGGGCTTGAGAAGTGCCACACACGATCAGCAGATGTCCTTGCTGCCTACTGGATGCTGGGGAAGCCCTGCTGAATTTGACTTGCTGTCACAAGTCCGTTAATTTCAAACAATTTCTCTGAAGCGAGTGTGTAGTTATGTTGCAGGTGAACTTGATTCAATAATGATGTGCCTATAATGAGAGACGTCCGCTATTCAAGTTGGTACAGAATTTGCTAATTTCTTCTCTTTTGTCCCCGAGATGACCAGATATCCAATCCAAACATAGTCTCGTGACGAGCTTATATAGCTAAAAGCCAGTTATTCATTTTGATCATTACTTCCCGTGTACTGCAGTAATCTGATAAATGATCACATGAAATTGGTTGGGCGAGTGTCGAGAGCTGAAACGTTGACAACACGTTAACCAACGCGTACATTGAATGCGTCCATTACTCTTACCCATGAGCACGAATTTTTGATAACAGCATCTTTGACAGCAATCAAAGCATCGTAGTCCAACTGGGAAAGTGTATTTCTTGACCACGTATAGTTTTTCAAAAGGCAAACAGCGAAAAGCACATTCGATGTCTCGTTGCCTTGCACGTTTAGTGACTGAGAGTAGAGAACATAATGAATGAAGGCTAAATTGGTTCATTCTTAAATCATGCCCACCCTCGATCCTTTAGCGACGTTTCGAAGGAGAATTACACCTTCCCTGATATCTGCAAGTCTAGTGTTTTCGGTAGTAACTTGTCGTTTATAAGTGGAAGCAGATACTACTGTACTGATGGATAGCAAAGCCATCATACCAGCTACTGCGAAGAATACCATTTTTCTATATGACTCGTTGATTTCACCACGATACAACACTGGCATTTAGTTACTAGTTTATATACTTAAGCGTTATCTCGCTTACGCAATGAGCGTTATTCATAGTAACTCAATATGCAGTAGTCATAATTTCCATTGTGGACATATTTTGATCTTCCCGGTGTATTTGAAATTATGAGGATTACGATGCATCAGATCACTCTGATGGCAGCAGTTCAAGTAAGGGAGTACACAAGAGTGAATTTTTGATTTCTGAGAGACACTAATGAGCCTGATTAAAATGACATAACTCCTGCACACAATGCCAGCATGCATGTACTATTTTATCCCACCACACTCAAATAACGTATTATGGTTGACAGTCAAAAAAGTTGACAACACGGTAACCAACGCGGACTTTGAATGCGTCCATTACACTTACCCATGAGCACGAGTACAACAGGCTTTGTGATGCTAATTAACAATGCCAAAGTTGCAACCTTTCCTGAGAACAGTATTCATACAATAAGTTTTAAAAAAGCGGCTAGATACATGCAAGACTGTTGCTGAGAAATAGTTGGCACTGAATCCACAGTCTGAAAGTTACTGCACAATGTGAAAAATCAAAACCTCACAAAATAACCGAACAGCATACTTACCTTAGTCTCGTACCCATACCTGTTTGCGTAAGTATTATCGCATAATGGTCAGCTCATGTAGACAAGGAAGGCTCCAGTTCACAGACTGAGGTATGCATGCATGGAAATGATTAACGACATGCCCGCGCGCGGCCGCGTGGATACATGCTAAATGCCAATCCGCTCATGTGTGTCACTTATTTCGGGAATGATGTCTGTATCATCCATCAGACATGGAAGCTAGCACCACATTCCAATCTAATTAGATTACACCTCAACGAAGAGGCGCGCTTTCCCTGTAGGCTCATGCCTCTTCATACAGTGTAGATATAAGGCACACCATTTGCTACAGTCATATAGATAATAGAATAGGGGATGGACAAAAATCACGTGATCAATTTAGAACGCAAGGAACATCCGAGGTAGTGGTATTCACACCTCAAATGGGTGTCGCAAGGGGTGGATTTTATGGAGGCGATCACAAAATTATCTATACAGCTTTGCGAAGGTACTTCCTAAGGTAACTCAAAATGTTTTTTTTTAATCAATATTGTCCCCATACATGCGGTATTCTACCGCTTTGAGACATTGCAACAGCAGAGTGTTGTGTTACTTCACAGCCATCTGGTAATTGTCACAGTTGTTCATGAGTGATATCAATGGTTTCTTCCCTGCTACCACTACGAGAGTCTTTATGACTATCACTTGATTTAGCATAATCGTCGTCATCATCATCATCGTCATCGTCATCATCATCATCATCATCATCATCGTCATCATCATCATCATCATCATCATCATCATCATCATCATCATCATCATCATCATCATTGTAACAGAGTCAACTTGATTATAGTTGCACAACAACAGTGAACAACAACTCACTTCAACACACAGTAACTCAACATATATGCACCCATCGCGCGTGCATCTATTTAACACCTTTACAAGCATGCACTAGATTACTATGTGTCCGTATACTGTCATGCTACACAGCGTCCCTTTTATGAGAATACGTCCCGTATTCTAGTAATAATCTGGTGCACGTCTTTGACGTGTGGGGTAACGGGTAGCAGTTCCAGGTTGTGGGACAATAATGTGAGGATCATCATCATCTTGTTCTGGACCTTCTTCTGGTTCCGGATCTTCATTCAGTACAGCATTAGGTTGAGGATGTTCTGGAACATGTGTAGGTTGGTCATCATCTAGCAGTTCCATGTGTGTGCCAGGAGGATCTTTGCCTGCTGTTGACCCACATGTAGGAGAATTATCTTTTTTCGTCTGTTTAATATTTGTTCGAATATCCGGCCTGCATCTCTTCAGACGGTCAAAGTGTACTATGGAGGTCTTCCCATCGACTGTGTTCTGGATGTGGTATGTGGCTTCAGACACTCTCTCCACAATCTTAAAAGGACCAGTCCAGGGGCTATGAAACTTCCGTGATCCACCCTTAGGAACAGCTGGATTGAATAACAGAACAAAATCACCAGGTTTGTGTGGATCACCATGGACTTTTTTGTTATAAAATTCTTTCTGTCTCTGCAGCTTTGCCCCCATTGTATCACGAACAGCAGCATAAGCTTCTACAAACGCTTCACTCAGCTTGGTCACATACTCTGGAACAGTTTTAGTAACAGAGTTTCCACATTCAGTTCCGTACATGAGATCAATAGGAAGTCTGGCCTGTCTACCAAACATCAGGAAGAAGGGTGAATAGCCTGTTGTCGCCTGGACACTCGTGTTGTAGGCAAAGCCAACTTTCCTAATGTGGTCCTCCCATTCAAAAGGGTGACTTCTTCCACAGGTAGTAAGCATACTCAGCAAGGTTCGGTTAAATCGTTCTACAAGTCCATCTGACTGTGGGTGATATGCTGTGGTTCTAGTTTTTTCAATATGAAGCAGGTTACAGATCTCCTTAATCACTGCTGATTCAAACTGGCGACCTTGGTCCGAGTGCAACTGTTCTGGTACCGAGAAGCGGCAGAATATCTCATCCACTAGCTTTTGCGCAACTGTGACTGCCTCCTGGTTTTGGATGGGGTATGCTTCCATCCAGCGAGTGAAGTAGTCACCTACTACCAGAATGTAGGAGTTTCCATTTCCGCTCTCTGGGAGTGGACCAAGGATGTCAACTGCCACAAGCTGCATTGGCTGGCCAACCAGGATAGATTGAAGACTGGCTCTCTGCTTAGGCGCTGGTGTTTTCCTGGAGATGCATGCTGCACAAGTATTGCACCAATTTTGCACATCGTTCCAGTGTCCAGGCCAGTAGAAACGCTCTTTCAACTTCATTAAGGTCTTCTCTTGACCCAGGTGTCCGCCAGTCACGCCTTCATGAAGCTCTGCCAAAACTATCTTTCTTTGAGACATTGGTACAACTAGCTGAAGACAAGGTCTCACTTCCTTAGTTCCAACGAAATTGCGATGTAGGACTCCACCTTTAACTTTCAGCTGATCCCATAGTTGAAATAGACGACGAGTCCCAATTGAAAATTGTTTCAACTCATCTTTTTTGGGTAACAGGTCACTTTCTACAGCCTTCAACACCGGTCCCACAACATCATCCTGTAGTTGTTCTTCTCTCATTACCTTTCTCTTCTCTACTACTCTCTCGGGCTATCGATGCTTACAACTGTGATGTTGTTACTTTGAGGACTATCACCCTCCGAAAGTCTTGAAAGGGCATCTGCGTTGTTGTGATTTCTTCCCTTCCGGTGGATAACTTCAAAGTCGTATTCCTGTAACTGCTCCAGCCATCTTGCAAGCTGTCCCTCAGGTTCTTTAAAGTTTTGAATCCATTGAAGAGAGCTATGATCTCCGGACGGTGAAGCGTCTACCCAACAGGTAAGGTCTAAATAGTCGGGTGAATGTTACAACAGCCAGCAACTCTCTGCGTGTAACGCTGTAATTTCGCTCAGCTTTGCTTAGCAGACGACTGCCATATGCCACCACCTGTTCTTGTCCAAGGGAAGAGACTTGTGAGAGTACAGCACCAATCCCCAGATCACTGGCATCTGTATCCAATACGAATGGCAATGTATAATCCGGAAAGGCCAGTATTGGTGCCCTTGTCAGTCGACTACGAAGGTTTTCAAATGCCTCTTGACACTCCGCAGTCCAACTGAAGTTTACAGCATGTTCCGTTAGGCGATGTAGTGGCTTAGCCACTTCAGCAAATCCCTGAATGAACCTTCTGTAATAATTGGCAAAGCCAAGAAACTGTTGAACTTGCTGAGCAGATTGAGGTACAGGCCAGGATGCCACTTTTCCCACTTTGTCAGGATCTACTTGCAATCCATCAACTCCTACCAGGTGACCAAGATATTTAACATTCCTCTGCAAAAAACAACACTTGTCTGCTCGTAGCTTAAGCCCCCCTTGTCGAATACGGTCAAACACTGCTCTGATATTATCCAGGTGTTCCCCAAATGTTGTACCTAACAGGATTACATCATCCAGATATACAAGGCATTTGGACCACTGCAGACCTGCCAACACCAGGTCCATCAACCGTTGGAATGTGGCCGGAGCATTGCACAGACCAAAGGGCATGACCTTAAATTCGAACAAGCCTTGTGGGGTGCAGAATGCAGTTTTATGTCGGTCTTCTGGTGACATCTCTACTTGCCAGTATCCTGACAGCAAGTCAAGGGTGCTGAACCACTTGGAACCACATAGAGTGTCGAGAGTGTCATCAATGCGCGGTAACGGATAGGCATCTTTCGTAGTGACTGCATTAAGTTTCCTGTAGTCGATGCAAAACCGCACACTCCCATCTTTCTTCTGCACCAGCACAATTGGTGATGCCCATGGACTACTGGATGGATGAATGATGTCATTCTCCTGCATTTCATGTAGAAGTTTATTCACTGCTCCTTTCGATGTGGTGGTAAACGACGGACTGGTTGGCTAATGGGGTTTGAATCCCCAGTCTTGATGCAGTGTTTCAAGGCACCAGTTCGACCCAAATCAGTGCTGCTTGAGGCGAATATGTCACCATACTCCAGAAGAAGATTGGAAAACTGTACTTGTTCTTCTTTAGAGACATGTGCTCCAATTGTTTCCGCCAGAGAGAGAAGCATCTGCCTTTTCTTTGGATCAAGTTTAGTCACAGTGTTGGCCTTTTGCACATTGTCCACAGGAACATCGTTGCTGCGTAGCTCCTCTATTTCCCCAATTGTCATGCCCTTGTACATTGTAACAGGTACATCCCTGGGGTTGAGGAGGCAAACCGGAACTTTGCTGTCCTGAGGATGCACAATGGCCCTTGCTACACGTACTGCAACATTATTCTTGGTGGTCTGCTCATCTACAAGCCATGTCCCTCGTACATCTGCAGAAGTTGTTGCAAAAGTAAGTACTTCGCTTCGTGGTGGGATGACTATGGTGTCATCGAGACAAACGTGTACTGGTAGCGCTGGCTCTGTTGATTTGCTCCGTGTCGCTTTTTGGAGTTGAATGTGTAAGCCACTGTCGCCCAAGGTGAGTACTCCATTTGCTGCATCAATGATACACTCATATTTTTCTAGAAAGTCAAGACCTAAGATACCTTCACTTGTTAACGACTCACAATCACTGTATCTACTGCAAACATTTTACCCCCAAGTCCAAGTTGCATCGCTCTGACCATTCCAACAACATTTAGTGTGCCTCCGTTGGCACCTACCAGTTTGCAGCCATACCAGGGAAGCAGTTTTCCATTTAAGTCTCCTTTCCAAACGTCCCGTCGAAGTAGTGTAATCCCAGCCCCAGTGTCCACGATTAGCGAAGCTGTCCCCTGTCCTAGCTGCCCCGTGACTGTGAAAGTGTGTGAAAGAGTAGAAATACCGATTAGTTGAGCCTTGTTTTCATTTCCCTCGGGGCGTTGGCTCACTGCGCGGAGGGTTTGGAGTTTTCCTGATGCCTTTGCTTCTTGTAACACTCCCGACTCACATGCCCCCGTCGACCACAGTTCCAGCAAGTTACGGAGCGAGGACTTCGCTGCCCATCAGATGCCTTTTCATCACGCTCCCGCTCGGGTCTTCGAAGTTCGTGTTCAATTTTGTCCAGACGCTGTAGCAACTGATGGACCAAACCGTCTTGCAACTGCGACGACGAACGCGAAGCCACTGTACCGATCTCGGCCTCTTCCACTTCAGGATGTGTTTTGCTGTCCATAAGAGGTACGCCCACAGCGCCGGACTCAATCTTCGGCAGTCCAATTTGATACGATTCTATTTCCAGAGTCGCGCTTACTGCCTCATCCAAGGACTTAGGTGTTCTTTGCTTCACACTGAAAGAAGTCATCGGCTGATCCAAATGTCTTAGGTAGTGTGAAAGAGCAATCTGAGCCTTTGCTTCTTCCTGGAGAGCCGGGTACGCCTTCTCTACTAACGATCGCAAGTCTTCCGCGAAATCCGCCCAGCCTTCGGTCTTTTTCTTCCGTCGATTTTCAAACTCTGCTAGATATCGTGCGGTCTGACTAGCGGGTTCGAAACGCTCCTTAAGTGCCTTTTTCGTATCACCGTAGTTGGCCCTTGTTATGTCGGACAACTGCTGATACGCAATTTGCGCACGCCCGGTCAAGCGCACCTTCAGCCAGAGTACCCTTTTCGCATCTTCCCACTCATTTACCTCGGCTACGTTCTCGAAGTGGTAGATCCACTGAGACCAGTTCCCTTCTCCAGAGAAACTATCGGGTAACACTAAAGGACGCGATGCCATTTGAGATGATCCTGCCGACTACGCCACTTGTAACAGAGTCAACTTGATTATAGTTGCACAACAACAGTGAACAACAACTCACTTCAACACACAGTAACTCAACATATATGCACCCATCGCGCGTGCATCTATTTAACACCTTTACAAGCATGCACTAGATTACTATGTGTCCGTATACTGTCATGCTACAATCATCATCATCATCATCATCATCATCATCATCATCACATCATCATCATCATCATCATCATCATCATCATCATCACATCATCATCATCATCATCATCATCATCATCATCATCATCATCATCATCATCATCATCATCATCATCATCATCATCATCATCATCATCATCATCATCATCATCATCATCATCATCATCATCATCCTCATCATCATCCTCATCATCCTCATCATCCTCATCATCCTCATCATCCTCATCATCCTCATCATCCTCATCATCCTCATCATCCTCATCATCCTCATCATCCTCATCATCCTCATCATCCTCATCATCCTCATCATCCTCATCATCCTCATCATCCTCATCATCCTCATCATCCTCATCATCCTCATCATCATCATCATCATCATCATCATCATCATCATCATCATCATCATCATCATCATCATCATCATCATCATCATCATCATCATCATCATCATCATCATCATCATCATCTCATCATCATCATCATCATCATCATCTGCATTCATAGAAGAGCTGATTCATCACATCAACCACTCCTCAGGTAAAGAGATGGTTCAGAGCTATCTTACTTAACCTGTACAAATCTCTCTGTACATAGACAAGAAGAAATTGTTTGGTGTGAAGTGGATTCTCCGGAATCATTTCGTAGGGAATAAGCGCTGTTGTATCGTAGCAACCACTGGATGTTTTGTCACGCAATAATATGGCGGATGCATTAATTTACGTAGCCACATTGATTAGATTACATCAGATTGTACGTGGTCATTATGCATTTGGACTCGCGAAGTGTGAGTTTTATTCAGCATAGACAATCCATGCAGTAGTGACAGTATATGATGGATGAATTAAACTCATTAGCTGTAAAACGCTTATTCCCTCACGAAATGACTCCGGAAACTGAACTACACATGTTGAGGGAAATAGGTACTTATTTCCCTCAACATGTGTAGTTCAGTTTCCGGAGTCATTTCGTGAGGGAATAAGCGTTTTACAGCTAATGAGTTTAATTCATCCATCATATACTGTCACTACTGCAGGATTGTCTATGCTGAATAAAACTCACACTTCGCGAGTCCAAATGCATATTGACCACGTACAATCTGATGTAATCTAATCAATGTGGCTACGTAAATTAATGCATCCGCCATATTATTGCGTGACAAAGCATCCAGTGGTTGCTACGATACAACAGCGCTTATTCCCTACGAAATGATTCCGGAGAATCCACTTCACACCAAACAATTTCTTCTTGTCTATGTACAGAGAGATTTGTACAGGTTAAGTAAGATAGCTCTGAACCATCTCTTTACCTGAGGAGTGGTTGATGTGATGAATCAGCTCCTCTTCTATGAATGCAGATGATGATGATGATGATGATGATGATGATGATGATGATGATGATGATGATGATGATGATGATGATGATGATGATGATGATGATGATGATGATGATGATGATGATGATGATGATGATGATGATGATGATGATGATGATGATGATGATGATGATGATGATGATGACCGTGTTGTCAACATTTTCAGCTCTCGACACTCGCCCAACCAGTTTCATGTGATTGGATATCTGGTCATCTCGGGGCCAAAAGAGAAGAAATTAGCAAATTCTGTACCAACTTTAATAGCGGACGTCTCTCATTATAGGCACATCCTTATTGAATTATGTATTTGTTTTTATTTGCATATAATAATCAAGTTCACCTGCAACATAACTACACACTCGCTTCAGAGAAATTGTTTGAAATTAACGGACTTGTGACAGCAAGTCAAATTCAGCATGCAGGGCTTCCCCAGCATCCAGTAGGCAGCAAGGACATCTGCTGATCGTGTGTGGCACTTCTCAAGCCCATAACCATTCCCTAGTACCACCTGAACTCCAATGCAGGCTTGTCGATATGACTCTACAAATGGGACAGTTTCCGCGAAAATTGCCCCACGGTTAAAATGTTATAAAAATGCATCGCGTTTGAATCTCTATAACTTCCCAACGGATAACGCTATCGACTTCCTATTTTCACCACTTCATAGTGAAATGGTGTAGTATGAAGTGTTGAAAATAGGAAGTCGATAGCGTTATCTGTTGGGAAGGTACAGCGATTCAAACGCGATGCATTTTTATAACATTTTAACTGTGGGGCAATTTTCACGGAAACTGTCCCAAATACTTAACGAAGAAGGTTGGGACGGGTGACCGTGTCAAAGCTTGGTGACCCAAAAGAGGGCAGAGAATAGGCTGGGCACTAGGGACAGCTTGACCAAGCTGCCGTTGTACGACTGCATGAAATTCGGATCGCTCGAGTTGTTCATTAGGCTCATGTGAAGGAACATTGTTCTAATATTATGCGATTATTCGTGTGATCGCCCAAATACCACTATAAAGTTTGCCATTATCTACTCCGGCTACCACAATTTTTATGAAACAGATTCAGGAGTTACTTCAGTTGGCGGTTGTGGTTAAAGCTATGCTTCCACTCAGACACGAGCATTTAATGAATTCAGTTTGCATAGTTATGCGCAATAAAAACAGAATCGTGCAGCCAACGATGTGTGAATTTCTTGAGAAGTTGTAAAGTTTTTACAGCGACTAAGTATTTGTGTAGCCCTAGAATACATATTGATGGTTTTTGATGAGACGATTTTATGTCTGCACACTAAATTGTGGTTAGTTATTAATTATTCTGCACCTGCCATTTGCACTACATTCGGCACATCAATTTGTATGCACAGGACACTCTACAGGTATATTTAATGGATGTCGTTGCTAGTTCAGTACACATCGAACTACTAACACTAGTGCTTACACCTTTAATGGCACGCGCACAGCTCAGTTGGTCATTGTGTGGAATTGTGCACTGTTCGAATTACACACAACTTAGAAGAATGAGGTGCAGAAGTAAATACGATGCATTGCGTCACGGTGGGCAGGTTCGACGTTTTGCACGAGTTAAAAGCAGTCTGGCAGAGGAAAACCCTACTCACGTGTCGGCTAGAAGGCAAAAGTTCCGATATTATATGAGACACAAAGCGTACACCATTGGTGGTGTGGAATGTAATGCAGGGGCGGATCCAGGATTTTGGGAAAGGGGGGGGTCTGATAAATATATTCACAGCTGGGGGAGGGTACGGGAGGGGGCGTGCCTCCTCCCGTGACAGCAAGGGGGTTTTGGGGGAGCGCTGATAGCTCCCCAGACCCAGCCACTTTTTGCTTTTGCGTTTATTTAGCATGAAATTCACAGTGATATCCATTAATACATATACATCACGCGATATCCGGATTACTAGAGCCTGCATGGATAGCGACGAGAAAACTGTTCATTCTTCACAATGCTATGGTTCCTACTGCTCAGCAATTAAATTCGTGACGCAAAGCTTTTGTGAATTTGTGACCGAAGCGTGCACGTGGCCAAGCACCAGCTACATGTCGATCTATAAACGACTCATGTATGTTTTACTATATATATTAGTATTGTTAGTTTATTTAGCTATCTGTTTTCTGAGGAAAAGAATCTGAGATCCATCCCATTCAAGTCTTTTGATCGCTTACCTCAATTCCTGCTCACACGCTACTAACATTCGATCGATCGCGCGATTGAATGTTTCGTTAATACACATGTAGGAGGATTTAATTAGATCGATATAGACCCCACTTGGCTAGAACGATGTGCAATCTTGCAAATCCAAGGACGGTAACATGCAGAACGCTGCATAGATTACAGTATGCATTACGTCATTCTTCATGTAAGAAAGGGGGGTCCGGACCCCCTGGACCCCCCCCCCCCCCCTAAATCCGCCCCTGTAATGTGACACATGCATTGATCGTGAAGTCATATAGTAGGTATGTTACAATTCTGAAATAATTGGCCGCCATATATCTTGTTCGTAAAATTTGCGTCCAAGTTTTCAACTCTTCGCGTATGCATGATATAGGGTACCTCCTGTTGGTTCACGGAGTAGCGTTTATGGCAGTTGCTTAGTTACTGACAAAGTACACAGATTCC
>JABACO010000712.1:0-5000 GCA_013339895.1 Ephydatia muelleri | reverse complement strand
ACTCTGGCAGCACATACAACATGCAAGAGGACATATCCGATGCCTCAGTGCTCCTGAACAAGTTCAACACAGGGGATGGCCAGGGGTGTGGGATGGCTACTGTCTGGCGCACCTCTTCACCTATTGGGTGCTCTCCAATGGCCTCCTAGGGCTGAGCAACATTGCCAGTCCCAGTGCAACACCACTGGAGGGATATGCTCAACCAGTGAGTCGTAGGGAATGAGGGTGGAAGAATTGAAAGTGGGCATTCAATGGAGAAAAGAATAGAAAGAATTGCACAGAAGTGTTAGAACTTGCAATGGAATAAAGAAGAGGCATTGGGGGGTGTGTGTTCCTTCTAAGGTTAGAGGGATGGCTTGAGTTGTTTTTTTTTTTTGAGAGGGGAGGCTTGTTTTTCCTTGGATTGATGGAGGAGAGGGATTCAAATTTGTTTCTTCCAAGGGTTGAGATGGGCCCATTTCTTCTGGGGGGTGAGGGGCTCACTCCACACCTCCACAGGCTTCTTCTCCAGCTCATCTGGGACCCGAATCATCTACAACACAGCTTTGAGCTCGTACACCTCATCTTCCAATCCCCTGGTCTTCGTGGAGGAGGTGCTGGTGACTGGACACGAGATTGGCCACAGCTGGGGCAGCTACCACGAACCCGCCACCACTCCCTCCTGCAGCAATGTGTTCATCATGAACCAGTATGCACAAGATGGATCACAACCCACTCACAAGGTTGGCCCAAAAACTAGCATTGGGATAGAGTTCAAATGGGGAGGGGAGGGGGGGGGGAAGGGAGGGAGGCCAGCAAGTTAACACTTAAGGTGTTATAGTCATCATGTCACCTGCAATATATCATCAGAAATATGGGCAGAAGAACTGGTTGCATTTAATAAAAGAGTTAGTGAAGGAGCACTGCTTTGGGCGTTTCTACCTGACATGGCTGTGTTAGTGGTCTGGGGCTGGCTTTGTGCTCTAAAAGATGGGTTTTTTCCCTGTTGGCTTTAGATGTTCTCCAACTGCAGTAGAACCAGCATTGGGGCTGTTCTCAGTGCCAAGGCCCAGAATTGCTTCACAGGTCAGTGTCTTCCTCTCTCAAGGCCTTTCCCCCCACCCTTTGTTATGTGCCTGTGTGTGTGCCCTCCTCCCTCCCTCCTCCCTCTCTCCTCCCTCTCTCCTCCCTCCTCCCCCCTCCCTCCTTCCCTCCCTCCCCCAGTTCGTGGGACAGGGGTATGTGGAGATTATGTGGTGACCTCAGGGGAACAGTGTGATGCTGGACTGCTGGGAGACACCTGCTGGACTGATGCCTGTCAGCTACGCTCAACGGCCATGTGCAGGTGAGTGATGTGTAGTGCTCGACTTGTGTGCATTTGTTCGTGTGAGGTGTGTCTGTGTGTGCTTACATGTGTATGCATTGTGTATGTGTGTCTGCATGTATGTATTTGCAGTGTGTCTGCATGTATGTATGTATGTATTTGCATGTTCATCTATGTATGTGTTATGTGTGTTGTGTTGTGTACATGTGTATTACCTGTGTTGTATTACCTGTATGTGCGTATGTATATGTATGTATGTATGTATGTATGTATGTATGTATGTATGTATGTATGTATGTATGTATGTTTGTATGTATGTATGTATGTATGTATGTATGTATGTATGTATGTATGTGTAGTGTATGTATGTATTTTGTATGTATGTATGTCTGTATGTATGTATGTATGTATGTATGTACATCCGCGTGGCGCGTAGATGGTCGGCTCATGGCATTGGATTTTCTCCCTTGCCCCCGTTCCTTTTACTACGCTGCCACGTGTAAAGTGGTTTTTTCGCTGGCCCCGTCATGCCGCTACCATCTGAGATCTATTCGGCTCTTCTCGAGAAGACAGTTCCTGAGTGGTGCGCTCTATCTGGAGCTACACGTTTTTTTTTTTTCCCATCTCGTCTACCAAACCACTGACCGGCAACATTGCTACATCTCATAAAACGAGAAAGTTTGTGTCCTAGTGTGTGTGAAGGCTGTTTGGAGTTGAAATAGAAGATTGAACGATTGTTGGTTTGAAAATATGAACGGACGCGCGCACCGTGGCTCCACTGAGCAAATAAAGCCCAAGTTTCGAACGGCGTAGTATATGGTGTTGTGTTGGTGTCTTGCGTGGACGTTACAACTATTCTGTGTCCCCCACTGTTTCTTCTCCCCAAACGTGACTGTATTGTATGCGTGTATGACATGTATGCGTACAGTTGCGATGGAATATTATTATTATTATGTATGTATGTATGTATGTATTTATGTATGTATGTATGTGTGTGTGTGTGCGTAGGTATGTATGTATGTATTTATGTACCGTAAAGTACCGCGTACAAGCCCCCCCCCTCCGCCCCCAACGTGAGACCCTGAAAAAATGGCTAGTTTTTGTAACGATCGTATCTCCTGAACCATAAACGTTGCGACCTACCTTTTCAGTCTTGTTGTACTACCATTCCTTTCCTGAAATAATATCCTGTTTGGAATCGCATGGACATGCCTCACGAAAAAAAGGTCTGAAAACATACCTGGTTCAGAACAGCCATATCGTTTGAACTGCTCATCTCCAAACATGGAATTTCGGTGTATATATCGTACAAACAGCGTTCAACACATGCGGCAAGTTTTTACCTTGTAATTTCTCGCAGTAAACATTAACACCATAGTCAGTCCACATCGCTCCGCCATTTCTTTTTTCCATTGACCAGCCTAGGCCCCATCCCAAACCATGTCTGCACGACATATTTGGAATGGAAATCGGGGGAGGGGGGGGGGGGGGGGGGGAGAGAGAACGCTAATGAGATCGTATTCATAGCCCTGCTAAACTGAATTTCCTATTCATAGCTCGCATCTGTGTACAAACCTGTCTGCACTCTGAATGTAACTGCCGCTTCATTTACATCTCGCATTTAGTGAGGTAATGTCGTGCAGACATGGTTCGGAATGGGGCAATGGAAATAAGAAATGTCGGAGCGATGTGGACTGACTATGTTGTTAATGTTTACTGCGAGAAATTACAAGGTAAATGGAGCAAAAACATGCCGACATACACCGAAATTCCATTTTTGGAGATGAGCGGTTCAAACGATATGGCTGTTCTGAACCAGGTATGTTTTCAGACCTTGTTTTTCGTGAGGCATGTCCATGCGATTCCAAACAGGATATTATTTCAGGAAAGGAATGGTAGTACACAAGACTTTGAAAAAGGTAGGTCGCAACGTTTATGGTTCAGGAGATACGATCATTACAAAAACTAGCCATTTTTTTCAGGGTCTCACGTTGGGGGCGGAGGGGGGGGGGGGGCTTGTACGCGGTACTTTACGGTATGTATGTGTGTATGATGTATGTATGTATGTAGTATGTCTGTATGTATGTATGTATGTATGTCTGTATGTCTGTATGTCTGTCTGTCTGTCTGTCTGTCTGTCTGTCTGTCTGTCTGTATGTCTGTGTCTGTATGTCTGTCTGTCTGTCTGTCTGTCTGGTCTGTCTGTCTGTCTGTCTGTCTGTCTGTCTGTCTGTCTTTCTGTCTGTCTGTCTGTCTGTCTGTCTGTCTGTCTGTCTGTCTGTATGTCTGTCTGTCTGTCTGTCTGTCAGTCTGTCTGTCTGTGTCTGTCTGTCTGTCTGTGTCTGTCTGTCTGTCTGTCTGTCTGTCTGTCTGTCTGTCTGTCTGTCTGTCGTTGTCTGTCTTCTCTGTCTGTCTGTCTGTCTGTCTGTCTGTCTGTCTGTCTGTCTGTCTGTCTGTCTTCTGTCTTGTCTGTCTGTCGTTGTCTGTTGTCTGTCTGTCTGTCTGTCTGTCTGTCGTCGTCTGTCTGTCTGTCCTGTCTGTCTGTCTGTCTGTCTGTCTGTCTGTCTGTCTGTCTGTCTGTCTGTCTGTTGTCTGTCTGTCTGTTCTGTCTGTCTGTCTGTCTGTCTGTCTGTCTTTCTGTCTGTCTGTCTGTCTGTCTGTCTGTCTGTCTGTCTGTCATGTCTGTCTGTCTGTCTGTCGTCTGTCTGTCTGTCTGTCTGTCTGTCGGTCTGTCTGTCTGTCTGTCTGTCTGGTCTGTCTGTCTGTCCTGTCTGTCTGTCTGTCTGTCTGTCTGTCTCTGTCGTCGTCTGTCTGTCGTCTGTCTGTCTGTCTGTCTGTCTGTCTGTCTGTCTGTCTGTCTGTCTGTCTGTCTGTCTGTCTGTCCTGTCTGTCTGTCTGTCTGTCTTCGTCTGTCTGTCTGTCTGTCTGTCTGTCTGTCTTTCTGTCTGTCTGTCTGTCTGTCTGTCTGTCGGTCGTCTGTCTGTTGTCTGTCCTGCGTGTCCTGTCTGTCCCTGTTCTATTTTTCATGCCGGTGGTTTTGGGCATGTGTAGAAACCTTTTCCCTGCTCGTCCTGGGCTGAGGGGCCGACAAGCGCTGCAAATTTAACACAAATGAAGGCCACACAGCTTTTAGAATCGGGTTGTAAGGGGGTTAAGCTTTGCAGTGACTTTTGAAGCTTGTACAGGGTATGGTTGGTATCTTGTACCTCTGCAACATGTGCTTGTGCTGCTGTTTTTAACTATTGCTATGCCAAACCCACAACCCCACTCCACCTCCTCCCCAACACTCAGATCTTTACCTGTATTCCTACACTGGATTCCCACCTTCAACACTCATCTTTGCAATAAGAATGGTGGGGGCCACCAAGGTACTCTAGACTACACCATGACAATGTGGGAAACAATGCTCAGAGATGGTCAGCCATTTGGTTGTGCTGTACTGTTCCCCTTGCTCCGCATCATGCTCCCCTCCTTCCTGTCACTGTCCCCCTCCTCCCCATCACTGTCCCCTCCTCCCCCCCACTGTCCCCTCCTCCCCATCACTGTCCCCTCCTCCCCATCACTGTCCCCTCCTCCCCTCCCCACTGTCCCCCTCCCCATCACTGTCCCTCCTCCCATCCTGTCCCCTCCTCCCCATCAGTCCCCTCCTCCCCATCACTGTCCCCTCCTCCCATCACTGTCCCACTGTCCCCTCCTC
>JABACO010000711.1:0-23503 GCA_013339895.1 Ephydatia muelleri | reverse complement strand
CATGTGTTTTTGAAAATAAGATCCAGTCGTATACATGTAGAGGCACCAGAATGAATGAAGTAGAATACCCTCTGGGGGTAATGATGGCATTTGTATTGCAGAATGGTGCGACTCCTCTGATCATTGCAAGTGAGGAGGGACATCTTGAAATAGTGAAGTCACTCATTGAAGCAGGAGCTAATGTCAATCATACTACAAAGGTAGTGTAAATAAAACTATTATTTAGGGTCCTAAATTTTCACACGTGGGTTTCAGTTCGGTCGAATAAATGACTATTGCTCCAGTTGTATGTGGATCGTGATGTACCGTAGAATACCAGATATAACGACCCCCCTCCGCCCCTTACGTGAGACCCTAAAAAAAAGGCATGTTTTTGAAACGAGCGTATCTCCAAAACCCGTCATGCCACCACGTACCTTTTAAGTTTTTATAGGAAACAAGTGGTACCGCAATATGAGTTTGAAAAACGTACGTGGTGACCTCCTCCCCTTACCCTTTTCATGTTCAGTCCATCTACCCACCAGCTCTCCCATGAGTAGTACATGTACATTACAGGTGTGGAAGCATTGTTAAGCAAGTATGCATGTGGAAGTGAAAACGGTTATGGGAGAACGTGTAACACTAAAGCTGTATTGCATGAACAGTGTAAGTGGGCATAGTTAGACAAAGTGTCAATGGCATATAACATTTCAAGGTGGCCATTTATATTAACGAATAAACGATATACATGTATGCACTTGGATTAGGCAACACGAGACGTGTCAGGAGATTAGTTAATGCACCGATGTTATTGATCACCCCAGCCTGGACTTTCCAAGTACTCCCATGCACACACCTAGTTGTCTCTCCCACTCTTCAAATAGGACATCATGGGTGACTCTTGAGTTTGCAGTACCGTTATCATAGTGTAGGTAATACTTGAACTGTTGTAGTGCACTTCTAACCAGGCTGGTCAATGATCGCCAAATGAATAGATTAGCATATGTACACCATGGCTACCATTACACAAGACAGTTGATTTCAGTCATGTGTGTAAGATTCATTTTTTAATTTGTTCTGGTGATGCTGCTTGCCCCTTGTTTGACAATCATCATACTTCAGGAGGTCACATAAAACTATGTACACTTCTAGCAGCTCTGAGAATGGGAAAGCTAAACCGCGTGTGGTGAATATTTGAGATACATTTGCATTGGCTGGGGTAGTATCCCTTTCTTTCTTATTCTCCTCCCTCCCTTCACATCTCTCTACCCTTCTTTCATTCACTGTGTTCTAACCTGCACATTGCTATACACGTGCATGGAGGTGGTTGTATGAATAGTGTATGTTTAACTATGTTTGTTCCTTCAATCCTTACTAGACAATAGAACAGCAGTGTATATGGCAAGTGTGAAGGGTCATCACGGTTGTAGTTACTGAGCTTATTGTGGAGCAGGTGCTGATGTCAATATAGCAGAATCTGATGTAAGTGATGTGATGTTTTAACGATAACTTGCAAGTGCCTAAATAGTCAGCGCTTAAATGATACAGAGCCAAATGAACCTACGAATGAAGCCATATATTCGTCACTCGGTCGTACCACTAAGCTGATGTGTGGTGTTAATTTGACCGCTACTGTATGTGCGTGGGGATGTGGGTGTAGGTGGGTGTGGGTGGTATGGGTGTGGGTGTGGGGAGGTGGGTGTGGGTGTGGGTGTGGGCATGGAGAATCCAACTCCTGTACAAAACTTTACATACTTAGTTCTCATGGGCCTCCCCACCTCCTCCCCTTACCCTCTTCATGTTCAGTCCATCTACCCACCAGCTCTCCCATGAGTAGTACATGTACATTACAGGTGTGGAAGCATTGTTAAGCAAGTATGCATGTGGAAGTGAAAACAGTATGGGAGAGAACATGTAACACTAAAGCTGTATTGCATGAACAGTTTAAGTGGGCATAGTTAGACAAAGTGTCAAACGGCATATAACATTTCAAGGTGGCCATTTACATTAACGAATAAACGATATACATGTATGCACTTGGATTAGGCAAGACGAGACTTGTCAGGAGATTAGTTAATGCACCGATGTTATTGATCACCCCCAACGCACCCCTGCCTGGACTTTCCAAGTACTCCCATGCACACACCTAGTTGTCTCTCCCACTCTTCAAATAGGACATCATGGGCGACTCTTGAGTTCCTGTACAATCCAACTCTTGTACAAAACTTTACATACTTAGAGCCAGACTCTATCATTTCATCTTTGTTTGTCCAATCAGTTATTGTCGGTCATAGTCTGTGTGGTCTGCTAATCAAATTGGAAGGTGTGGGGAAGTGTGTGGGTGTGGTTGTGAGGAGTTGTGGGTGTGGGGAGGTGCGTGTGAAGAGGTGGGTGTGGGGAGGTGGGTGTGGGAGGTGTGTGTGGGGAGGTGGGTGTTGGGAGGTGGGT
Organism: Ephydatia muelleri; assembly: GCA_013339895.1. Lineage (NCBI taxonomy): Eukaryota > Metazoa > Porifera > Demospongiae > Spongillida > Spongillidae > Ephydatia > Ephydatia muelleri. Next base: position 21,076 of record JABACO010000711.1, on the reverse strand, counting down.
GTGGGGAGGTGGGTGTGGGTGGGGGAGGTTCCGTGTGGGGAGGTACAGTGGGGAGGTGGGTGGGTGTGGACAGGTGGGTGTGGGGAAGTGGGTGTGGGTGTGGTACAGGTGGGTGTGGGTGTGGAGAGGTGGGTGTGTTATAGGTAGGTAGGTGTGGGGAGGTGGGTGTGGTGTGGGTTTGGAGAATCCAACTTCTGTACAGAACTTTACATACTTAGAGCCAGACTCTATCATTTCATCTTCGTTCGTCCAATCAGTTATTTCGGTCATATCTGTGTGGTCTGGTAAACAAATTGGAGGGTGTGGGGAAGTGGTGTGTGGGTGTGGTTGTGAGGAGTTGTGGGTGTGGTGAGATGTGTGTGTGGGGGGACGTGAGTGTGAGGTGAATGTAGGGAGGTGGGTGTCGGGCGGTGGGTGTGGTGAGGTGGGTGTGGGGAGGTGAGTGTGTGTGGGTGTGGCGAGGTGTGTGTGGGGACGTGAGTGTGGGTGTGTGGATGTGGGGAGGTGAGTGTGAGTGAGAAGGTGGGTTTGGCTGTGGAGAGGTGGTGTGAGTGTGGGTGTGGGGAGGTGGTGGGTGTGTTAATTTAGGTGTGGGTGTGATGTGGGAGGGTGTGGGAGGGTGGTTCAGGTTATGGAGCATGTGAAGATAGAGGGTGTGGAAATGTAGGGAGTGTACAAGAGGTTAGTACACATACCTTGATATGTTACATCGATCATCCAAGTACTGTACACAGTATAGGTCAAATATAGAGGTTGGCAACAGTAGGTTTTCTCCAGTCTTTGTCCTGGTCCCATGGCAGGACTTTTCAACAAGTGCTACAAATAAACATCAATATCTATTATGTAATCACAAAAAACTTATGCATCACATATTTTTGAATTGATTATTGTGCATCTGAAAATCGATTTATGCATTCCTATAGGGCAAATGATTGTGTGTGTGCATGTGTTGAAGAGTGAATAAAGCATTCATGTGTTTTTTGCAATAGCATCCTGTCATATACATACAGAAGCACCAGAATGAATGTTTAATTTAACCCCTACACTGTACATGTATTGTGCGTGGGGATGTGGGTGTAGGTGGGTGTGGGGGTGTATGGGTGTGGTGTGGGGAGGTGGGTGGAGGTGTGAGAGGTGGGTGTAGGTGTGGGGAGGTGGGTGTAGGTGTGGGGAGGTGGGTGTGGGGAGGTGGTGTGGGGAGGTGGTGTGGGGAGGTGGGTGTGGGGAGGTGGGTGTGGTATGTGTTTGTGGGGAGATGAGTGTGGGTTTGGGGAGGTGTGTGTGGGTGTGGAAGGTGGGTGTGCGTGTGGAGAGGTGGTGTGAGTGTGGGTGTGGGATTTGGTGGGTGTGGGTTAGTTAGGTGTGGGTGTGATGTGGAGGGGTGTGGAAATGTAGGGAATGTACAAGAGGTTAGTACACATACCTTGATATGTTACATTGATCATCCAAGTACTGTACACAGTATAGGTCAAATATAGAGGTCAGGGACAGTAGGTTTTCTCCAGTCTTTGTCCTGGTCTCATGGCAGGACTTTTCAACACTACAAATAAGCATCAATATCTATTTTGCCATCACAAATGTTATGCACTACAGAATGCATCACAAATCTTAGAATGGATTATTTTAAGTGGGCATAGTTGGTTGCATGAACAGTGTATGTTTAATATGTTTTGTTCCTTCAATCCTTACTAGGACAATACAACAGCAGTGTTTATGGCAAGTCAGGAGGGTCATCACGGTGTAGTACTGAGCTTATTGGGAGCAGGTGCTGATGTCAATATAGCAAAATCTGATGTAAGTGATGTGATGTTTTAACGATGACTTGCAATGTGCTAAATAGTCAGCGCTTAAATGATACAGAGCCAAATGAACCTACGAACGAAGCCATACATTCGTCGCATGGTCGTACCACTAAGCCGATGGGTGGTGTTTAATTTGACCGCTACTGTATGTGCGTGGGGATGTGTGTGTAGGTGGGTGTGGGGTGGTATGGGTGTGGGGAGGTGGGTGTAGGTGTGGGGAGGTGGGTGTAGATGTGTTAATGTAGGTGTGGGGTGTGATGTGGGAGGGTGTGAGAGATGGGTTCAGGTTATGGAGCATGTGAAGATAGAGGGTGTGGAAATGTAGGGAGTGTACAAAAGGTTAGTACACATACCTTGATATGTTACATCGATCATCCAAGTACTGTACACAGTATAGGTCAAATATAGAGGTCGGCTACAGTAAGTTTTCTCCAGTCTTTGTCCTGGTCCCATGGCAGGACTTTTCAACACTACAAATAAACAACAATATCTATTATGTAATCACAAATGTTATGCACTACAGAATGCATCACAAATCTTAGAATTGATTATTCCAGTAATGTCTCATTCACAACATGGGATGTCCACACAAAATCTACATGTGTACACTGTACGCTAGTAGCTTCTGATAAATACATACTTGTACCTCTGTTCGTGTACATGTACATGTGACCCAAGCCACACAGCATGCAGGGAGTGGTGTGTAAATTGACACATCACTACCTGTGTATGACATGATAGCCTGTAATCACTCTGTGTACATGCCATCCAAACCACACAGCATGTCTCAACAGAGTCTCATCATGATTGTGTTGTACAGATCTCACACATAATGGAGGCACCTTCTCCATTGTTTCATCACATGCCACAATGACAGCATTGTTTTAAGTCTATCACTTGTCTCGCTGTCCTTTGTTTTACAGATGCATTCCCATAGGACAACTGTTAGGGTGTGTAACCTCCCTGCATCATGAAAATCGATTTTTTCCGAATACTTTTGAAGCACTAATCGATTTTGCAGGGTTTTGTGCATCTGAAAATCGATTTATGCATTCCTATAGGGCCACTGATTGCGTGTGTGCATGTTTTGATGGTAAATCAAGCATTCATGTGTTTTTGCAAATCGCAAAATGCAGGAGCACCAGAATGAATGAAGTAGAATACCCTCTGGGGGTAATGATGGGATTTGTATTGCAGGATGGTGCGACTCCTCTGGTCATTGCAATTCAGGAGGGACGTCTTGAAATAGTGAAGTCACTCATTGAAGCAGGAGCTAATGTCAATCATACTGCAAAGGTAGTGTAAATAAAACACAACTATTTAGGGTCCTATATTTTCACACATGGGTTTCAGTTCAGTTCAATTAATGACTTTTGCTCCAGTTGTGTGTGGATCGTGATGTACATGTGTTTATGTATGTACAGTATGTGAGGCCTGGACTAAGGGCAAAGTGGGGCCCATACAGTTCACATGGGCCTCCCCACCTCCTCCCTTTACCCTCTTCATGATCAGTCCATCTACCCACCAGCTCTCCCATGAGTAGTACATGTACATTACAGGTGTGGAAGCATTGTTAAGCAAGTATGCATGTGGAAGTGAAAACGGTTATGGGAGAACATGTAACACTAAAGCTGTATTGCATGAACAGTTTAAGTGGGCATAGTTAGACAAAGTGTCAACGGCATATAACATTTCAAGTTGGCCATTTACATTAACGAATAAACGATATACATGTATGCACTTGGATTAGGCAACACGAGACTTGTCAGGAGATGAGTTAATGCACCGATGTTATTGATCACCCCAACGCACCCCTGCCTGGACTTTCCAAGTACTCCCATGCACACACCTAGTTGTCTCTCCCACTCTTCAAATAGGACATCATGGGCGACTCTTGAGTTTGCAGTACCATTATCATAGTGTAGGTAATACTTGAACTGTTGTAGTGCACTTCTAACCAGGCTGGTCAATGATCGCCAAATGAATAGATTAGCATATGTACACCATGGCTACCATTACACAAGACAGTTGATTTCAGTCATGTGTGTAAAATTCATTTTTTATTTGTTCTGGTGATGCTGCTTGCCCCTTGTTTGACAATCATCATACTTCAGGAGGTCACATAAAACTATGTACACTTCTAGCAGCTCTGAGATTGTTGAAAGCTAAACCGCGTGTGGTGAATACTTGAGATACATTTGCATTGGCTGGGGTAATATCCCTTTCTTTTTTAAACTCTCCTCCCTCCCTCACCCTCTCTCTCCCCATCTCTCTACCCTTCTTTCATTCACTGTGTTCTAACCTGCACATTGCTATACACGTGCATGGAGGTGGTTGTATGAACAGTGTATGTTTAATATGTTATGTTCCTTCAATCCTTACTAGAACAATGCAACAGCAGTGTATTTGGCAAGTATGATGGGTCATCACTGTGTAGTACTGAGCTTATTGGGAGCAGGTGCTGACGTCAATATAGCAGAATCTGATGTAAGTGATGTGATGTTTTAACGATGACTTGCAATGTGCTAAATAAACAGCGCTTAAATGATACAGAGCCAAATGAACCTACGAACGACTCCATATATTCGTCGCACGGTCGTACTACTAATCCGATGGGTGGTGTTTAATTTGACCGCTACTGTATGTGCGTGGGGATGTGGGTGTAGGTGAGTGTGGGGTGGTATGGGTGTGGGTGTGGGGAGGTGGGTGTAGGTGTGGGGAGGTGGGTGTAGGTGTGGGGAGGTGGGTGTGGGTGTTGGTGTGGGGAGGTGGGTATGGGTGTGGGGAGGGACTTTTAAAAATAAATCACTGATCGATTTTTCAGGTTTTTGTGGATCTAAAAATTGATTTATGCATTCCTATAGAGCCACTGATTGTGTGTGTGCATGTGCTGAAGTGTGAATATAGCATTCATGTGTTTTTTGCAAATTGCATCCTGTCATATACATGCAGGAGCACCAGAATGAATGAAGTAGAATACCCTCTGGGGGTAATGATGGGATTTGTATTGCAGGATGGTGCGACTCCTCTGGTCATTGCAAGTCAGAATGGACATCTTGAAATAGTGAAGTCACTCATTGAAGCAGGAACTAATGTCAATCATACTGCAAAGGTAGTGACCATTATTTAGGGTCCTAAATTTTCACACGTGGGTTTTCCAGTTCAATTTAATAAATGACTTTTGGATTAGGCAACACGAGACTTGTCAGGAGATTAGTTAATGCACCGATGTTATTGATCACCCCAACGCACCCCTGCCTGGACTTTCCAAGTACTCCCATGCACACACCTAGTTGTCTCTCCCACTCTTCAAATAGGACATCATGGGCGACTCTTGAGTTTGCAGTACCGTTATCATAGTGTAGGCAATACTTGAACTGTTGTAGTGCACTTCTAACCAGGCTGGTCAATGATCGCCAAATGAATAGATTAGCATATGTACACCATGGCTACCATTACACAAGACAGTTGATTTCAGTCATGTGTGGTAAAATTCATTTTTAATTTGTTCTGGTGATGCTGCTTGCCCCTTGTTTGACAATCATCATACTTCAGGAGGTCACATAAAACTATGTACACTTCTAGCAGCTCTGAGAGTGTGAAAGCTAAACCGCGTGTGGTGAATATTTGAGAAACATTTGCATTGGCTGGGGTAATATCACTTTCTTTCTTATTCTCTCCTCCCTCCCTCACCCTCTCTCTCCCCATCTCTCTACCTTTCTTTCATTCACTGTGTTCTAACCTGCACATTGCTACACACGTGCATGGAGGTGGTTGTATGAACAGTGTATGTTTAATATGTTTTGTTCCTTCAATCCTTACTAGAACAATGCAACAGCAGTGTATATGGCGAGTCTGATGGGTCATCACGGTTGTAGTACTGAGCTTATTGGGAGCAGGTGCTGATGTCAATATAGCAGAATCTGATGTAAGTGATGTGATGTTTTAACGATGACTTGCAATGTGCTAAATAAACAGCGCTTAAATGATACAGAGCCAATGAACATCTGAACGACACCATATATTCGTCGCACGGTCGTACCACTAAGCCGATGGGTGGTGTTCAATTTGACCGCTACTGTATGTGCGTGGGGATGTGGGTGTAGGTGAGTGTGGGGTGGTATGGGTGTGGGTGTGGGGAGGTGGGTGTAGGTGTGGGGAGGTGGGTGTAGGTGTGGGGAGGTGGGTGTGGGTGGTGGGTGTGGGGAGGTGGGTTAGATGTGGGGAGGTGAGTGTGGAGAGGTGTGTGTGGATGTGGGTGGTTGGTGTGGGGAGGTGGGTATGGGTGTGGGGAGGGACTTTTAAAAATAAATCACTGATCGATTTTTCAGGTTTTTGTGGATCTAAAAATTGATTTATGCATTCCTATAGAGCCACTGATTGTGTGTGTGCATGTTTTGAAGTGTGAATATAGCATTCATGTGTTTTTTGCAAATTGCATCCTGTCATATACATGCAGGAGCACCAGAATGAATGAAGTAGAATACCCTCTGGGGGTAATGATGGGATTTGTATTGCAGGATGGTGTGACTCCTCTGGTTATAGCAAGTCAGAATGGACATCTTGAAATAGTGAAGTCACTCATTGAAGCAGGAGCTAATGTCAATCATACTACACAGGTAGTGTAAATAAAACACAATTATTTAGTGTTGTAAATGTTCACACGTGGGTTTCAGTTCAGTTCAATAAATGGGACAGTTTCCGCGAAAATTGCCCCACGGTTAAATTGTTATAAAAATGCATCGCGTTTGAATCGCTATAACGTCCCAACGGATAACGCTATCGACTTCCTATTTTCAACACATCATTGTGAAATGGTGTAGTATGAAATTTTGAAAATAGGAAGTTGATAGCGTTATCTGTTGGGACGTTATAGCGATTCGAACGCGATGCATTTTTATAACATTTTAACCGTGGGGCAATTTTCGCGGGAAACGGTCCCAAATGACTTTTGCTCCAGGTGTGAGTGGATCGTGATGTACATGTAGAGTGGAATTGTATTCTGTGTTTATGTATGTACAGTATGTGAAGCCTGGACTAAGGGCAAAGTGGGGCCCATACAGTTCTCATGGGCCTCCCCACCTCCTCCCCTTACCCTCTTCATGATCAGTCCATCTACCCACCAGCTCTCCCATGAGTAGTACATGTACATTACAGGAGTGGAAGTATTGTTAAGCAAGTATGCATATGGAAGTGAAAACGGTTATGGGAGAACATGTAACACTAAAGCTGTATTGCATGAACAGTTAAGTGGGCATAGTTAGACAAAGTGTCAACGGCATATAACATTTCAAGGTGGCCATTTACATTAACGAATAACCGATATACATGTATGCACTTGGATTAGGCAACACGAGACTTGTCAGGAGATTAGTTAATGCACCGATGTTATTGATCACCCCAACGCACCCCTGCCTGGACTTTCCAAGTACTCCCATGCACACACCTAGTTGTCTCTCCCACTCTTCAAATAGGACATCATGGGCGACTCTTGAGTTTGCAGTACCGTTATCATAGTGTAGGTAATACTTGAACTGTTGTAGTGCACTTCTAACCAGGCTGGTCAATGATCGCCAAATGAATAGATTAGCATATGTACACCATGGCTACCATTACACAAGACAGTTGATTTCAGTCATTTAATTTGTTCTGGTGATGCTGCTTGCCCCTTGTTTGACAATCAACATACTTCAGGAGGTCACATAAAACTATGTACACTTCTAGCAGCTCTGAGAGTGGGAAAGCTAAACCGCGTGTGGTGAATATTTGAGAAACATTTGCATTGGCTGGGGTAATATCACTTTCTTTCTTATTCTCTCCTCCCTCCCTCACCCTCTCTCTCCCCATCTCTCTACCTTTCTTTCATTCACTGTGTTCTAACCTGCACATTGCTACACACGTGCATGGAGGTGGTTGTATGAACAGTGTATGTTTAGTATGTTTTGTTCCTTCAATCCTTACTAGATCAATGCAACAGCAGTGTATTTGGCAAGTCTGATGGGTCATCACGGTGTAGTACTGAGCTTATTGGGAGCAGGTGCTGACGTCAATATAGCAGAATCTGATGTAAGTGATGTGATGTTTTAACGATGACTTGCAATGTGCTAAATAAACAGCGCTTAAATGATACAGAGCCAAATGAACCTACGAACGACGCCATATATTCGTCGCACGGTCGTACCACTAAGCCGATGGGTGGTGTTTAATTTGACCGCTACTGTATGTGCGTGGGGATGTGGGTGTAGGTGAGTGTGGGGTGGTATGGGTGTGGGTGTGGGGAGGTGGGTGTAGGTGTGGGGAGGTGGGTGTAGGTGTGGGGAGGTGGGTGTAGGTGTGGGGAGGTGGGTGTAGGTGTGGGGAGGTGGGTGGTGGGTGTGGGGTGTGGGGAGGTGGGTTAGATGCGGGGAGGTGAGTGTGGAGAGGTGTGTGTGGATGTGGGTGTTGGTGTGGGGAGGTGGGTATGGGTGTGGGGAGGGACTTTTAAAAATAAATCACTGATCGATTTTTCAGGTTTTTGTGGATCTAAAAATTGATTTATGCATTCCTATAGAGCCACTGATTGTGTGTGTGCATGTGTTGAAGTGTGAATAAAGCATTCATGTGTTTTTTGCAAATTGCATCCTGTCATATACATGCAGGAGCACCAGAATGAATGAAGTAGAATACCCTCTGGGGGTAATGATGGGATTTGTATTGCAGGATGGTGTGACTCCTCTGGTTATAGCAAGTCAGAATGGACATCTTGAAATAGTGAAGTCACTCATTGAAGCAGGAGCTAATGTCAATCATACTACACAGGTAGTGTAAATAAAACACAATTATTTAGTGTTGTAAATGTTCACACGTGGGTTTCAGTTCAGTTCAATAAATGGGACAGTTTCCGCGAAAATTGCCCACGGTTAAATGTTATAAAAATGCATCGCGTTTGAATCGCTATAACGTCCCAACGGATAACGCTATCGACTTCCTATTTTCAACACATCATAGTGAAATGGTGTAGTATGAAATTTTGAAAATAGGAAGTTGATAGCGTTATCTGTTGGGACGTTATAGCGATTCGAACGCGATGCATTTTTATAACATTTTAACCGTGGGGCAATTTTCGGACGGAAACGGTCCCAAATGACTTTTGCTCCAGGTTGTGAGTGGATCGTGATGTACATGTAGAGTGGAATTGTATTCTGTGTGTATGTATGTACAGTATGTGAAGCCTGGACTAAGGGCAAAGTGGGGCCCATACAGTTCTCATGGGCCTCCCCACCTCCTCCCCTTACCCTCTTCATGATCAGTCCATCTACCCACCAGCTCTCCCATGAGTAGTACATGTACATTACAGGTGTGGAAGCATTGTTAAGCAAGTATGCATGTGGAAGTGAAACGGTTATGGGAGAACATGTAACACTAAAGCTGTATTGCATGAACAGTGTAAGTGGGCATAGTTAGACAAAGTGTCAACGGCATATAACATTTCAAGGTGGCCATTTACATTAACGAATAAACGATATACATGTATGCACTTGGATTAGGCAACACGAGACGTGTCAGGAGATCAGTTAATGCACAGATGTTATTGATCACCCCAACGCACCCCTGCCTGGACTTTCCAAGTACTCCCATGCACACACCTAGTTGTCTCTCCCACTCTTCAAATAGGACATCATGGGCGACTCTTGAGTTTGCAGTACCGTTATCATAGTGTAGGTAATACTTGAACTGTTGTAGTGCACTTCTAACCAGACTGGTCAATGATCGCCAAATGAATAGATTAGCATATGTACACCATGGCTACCATTACACAAGACAGTTGATTTCAGTCATGTGTGTAAAATTTATTTTTTAATTTGTTCTGGTGATGCTGCTTGCCCCTTGTTTGACAATCATCATACTTCAGGAGGTCACATAAACTATGTACACTTCTAGCAGCTGTGAAAGTGTGAAAGCTAAACCGCGTGTGGTGAATATTTGAGAAACATTTACATTGGCTGGGGTAATATCACTTTCTTTCTTATTCTCTCCTCCCTCCCTCACCCTCTCTCTCCCCATCTCTCTACCTTTCTTTCATTCACTGTGTTCTAACCTGCACATTGCTACACACGTGCATGGAGGTGGTTGTATGAACAGTGTATGTTTAATATGTTTTGTTCCTTCAATCCTTACTAGAACAATACAACAGCAGTGTATGTGGCAAGTCAGAATGGTCATCACGGTGTAGTACTGAGCTTATTGGGAGAAGGTGCTGAAATCAATATAGCAAGATCTGATGTAAGTGATGTGATGTTTTAACTATGACTTGCAATGTGCTAAATAGTCAGCGCTTAAATGATACAGAGCCAAATGAACCTACGAACGAAGCCATATATTCGTCACACAGTCGTACCACTAAGCAGATGGGTGGTGTTTAATTTGACCGCTACTGTATGTGCGTGGGGATGTGGGTGTAGGTGGGTGTGGGGTGGTATGGGTGTGGGTGTGGGGAGGTGGGTGTAGGTGTGGGGAGGTGGGTGTGGGCATGGAGAATCCAACTCTTGTACAAACTTTACATACTTAGAGCCAGACTCTATCATTTCATCTTTGTTTGTCCAATCAGTTATAGCTGTGTGGTCTGCTAAACAAAACGGAGGGTGTGTGGAAAAGTGTGTGGGTGTGGTTGTGAGGAGTTTTGGCTTTGGTGAGATGTGTGTGTGAAGTGAATGTGTGGAGGGGTGTGGGGCAGTGGGTGTTGGGAGGTGGGTGTGGTGTGCGTGTGTGGGGAGGTGAGTGTGGGTTTGGGGAGGTGTGTGTGGGTTTTGGGAGGTGTGTGTGGGTTCGGGAGGTGGGTGTGAGTGTGGGAAGGTGGGTGTGCGTGTGGAGAGGTGGTGTGAGTGTGGGTGTGCGGAGGTGGTGGGTGTGGGTTAGTTAGGTGTTGGTGTGATGTGGTAGGGTGTGGGAGATGGGTTCAGGTTATGGAGTATGTGAAGATAGAGGGTGTGGAAATGTAGGGAGTGTACAAGAGGTTAGTACACATACCTTGATATGTTACATCGATCATCCAAGTACTGTAGTAACTGTACACAGTATAGGTCAAATATAGAGGTCGGCAACAGTAGGTTTTCTCCACACTCATTGAAGCAGGAGCTAATGTCAATCATACTACAAAGGTAGTGTAAATAAAACACCATTATTTAGGGTTGTAAATGTTCACACATGGGTTTCAGTTCAGTGCAATAAATGACTTTTTGCTCCAGTTGTGTGTGAATCGTGATGTACATGTAGAGTGGAATTGTATTTTATGTATGTACAGTATGTGAAGCCTGGACTAAGGGCAAAGTGGGGCCCATACAGTTCTCATGGGCCTCCCCACCTCCTCCCCTTACCCTCTTCATGATCAGTCCATCTACCCACCAGCTCTCCCATGAGTAGTACATGTACATTACAGGTGTGGAAGCATTGTTAAGCAAGTATGCATGTGGAAGTGAAAACGGTTATGGGAGAACATGTAACACTAAAGCAGTATTGCATGAACAGTTTAAGTGGGCATAGTTAGACAAAGTGTCAACGGCATATAACATTTCAAGGTGGCCATTTACATTAACGAATAAACGATATACATGTATGCACTTGGATTAGGCAACACGAGAGATTAGTAAATGCACCGATGTTATTGATCACCCCAACGCACCCCTGCCTGGACTTTCCAAGTACTCCCATGCACACACCTAGTTGTCTCTCCCACTCTTCAAATAGGACATCATGGGCGATTCTTGAGTTTGCAGTACCGTTATCATAGTGTAGGTAATACTTGAACTGTTGTAGTGCACTTCTAACCAGGCTGGTCAATGATCGCCAAATGAATAGATTAGCATATGTACACCATGGCTACCATTACACAAGACAGTTGATTTCAGTCATGTGTGTAAAATTAATTTTTAATTTGTTCTGGTGATGCTGCTTGCCCCTTGTTTGACAATCATCATACTTCAGGAGGTCACATGAAACTATGTACACTTCTAGCAGCTCTGAGAGTGTGAAAGCTAAACCGCGTGTGGTGAATATTTGAGATACATTTGCATTGGCTGGAGTAATATCCCTTTCTATCTTATTCTCTCCTCCCTCCCTCACTCTCTCCCTTCCCAACTCTCTATCGTTCTTTCATTCACTGTGTTCTAACCTTCACATTGCTATACACGTGCATGGAGGTGGTTGTATGAACAGTGTATGTTTAATATGTTTTGTTCCTTCAATCCTTACTAGAACAATGAAACAGCAGTGTATATGGCGAGTCAGGAGGGTCATCACGGTGTAGTACTGAGCTTATTGGGAGCAGGTGCTGACGTCAATATAGCAGAATCTGATGTAAGTGATGTGATGTTTTAACGATGACTTGCAATGTGCTAAATAGTCAGCGCTTAAATGATACAGAGCCAAATGAACCTATGAACGAAGCCATATATTCGTTGCACGGTCGTACCACTTAGCCGATGGGTGGTGTTTAATTAGACCGCTACTGTATGTGCTTGGGGATGTGGGTGTGGGGTGGTATGGGTGTGGGTGTGGGGAGGTGGGTGTAGGTGTGGGGAGGTGGGTGTAGATGTGTTAATTTAGGTGTGGGTGTGATGTGGGAGGGTGTGGGAGATGGGTTCAGGTTATGGAGCATGTGAAGATAGAGGGTGTGGAAATGTAGGGAGTGTACAAGAGGTTAGTACACATACCTTGATATGTTACATCGATCATCCAAGTACTGTACACAGTATAGGTCAATTATAGAGGTCAGCTACAGTGTTTTCTCCAGTCTTTGTCCTGGTCCCATGGCAGGACTTTTCAACACTACAAATAAACATCAATATCTATTATGCCATCACAAATGTTATGCACTACAGAATGCATCACAAGTTTTAGAATTGATTTTTCCAGTAATGTCTCATTCACAATATGAGATGTCCTCACAAAATCTACATGTGTACACTGTACGCTAGTAGCTTCTGATAAATACATACTTGTACCTCTGTGTACTTGTACGTGGGTGTGGGTGTGGGGAGGTGGTTGTAGGTGTGGGGAGGTGGGTGTGGGGAGGTTGGTATGGGTGTGGGGAGGTGGGTGTGGGTGTGGCCAGGTGGGTGTGGGTGTGGCCAGGTGGGTGTGGCGAGGTGGGTGTGGGTGTGGCGAGGTGAGTATGGGTTGGGAGAGACTTCTAAAAATGAAACACTGATTGGTTTTGTGCATCTAAAAATCGATTTGTGCATTCTTATAGGGCAACTGATTGTGTGTGTGCATGTGTTGAAGAGTGAATAAAGCATTCATGTGTTTTTTGCAAATAGCATCCTGTCATATACATGCAGGAGCACCAGAATGAATGAAGTAGAATACCCTCTGGGGTTAATGATGGGATTTGTATTGCAGGATGGTGCGACTCCTCTGGTCATTGCAAGTCAGGAGGGACATCTTGAAATAGTGAAGTCACTCATTGAAGCTAGAGCTAATGTCAATCATACTACAAAGGTAGTGAAAATAAAACACCATTATTTAGGGTCCTACATTTTCACACATGGGTTTCGGTTCATTTCAATGAATGACTTTTTGGTCCTGGTGTGTGTGGATTGTGATGTGTGGAGGTAGGTGTGGGTGTGATAAGGAACGTGTGTGAACATAGTGGGTGCATCACTTCAATGTTCCAAGATCAAGAATGCGTAGCTCAGTATCTATTCACCCCCCCACCTTTTGCACGTTCACAATGCGGGATAATAGACGCACCAATGTGCTTTAAACGGGCACCATACATGTATGTATAACATTTCATGCATACATGTATCAGTATTGCATTTGCTTGCATATTCAAAGTGATTTTGATCAACACAATATAACACATAGCACTGCATGAATGGTGAGGCAGTCATTTTGTGTGCATGCATGTACATATGCACTTGTCTTCAGAGAGTTAAGCAAGTGTGCATGTGGAAGTGAAAGCTGTCATGGCTGACTCTTGAGTTTGCAGTACCATTATCATAGTGTAGGTGAAGCCCATCTAGCCAGCCAGCCCTCTCCAATCCTTGCCCACTTGGGTGCTTAGATTGCCAAAGTTTCCATGTTATGTCATTGTTGGGGGCTGTGCCATCAGAAACAAGGACCCTACTTGCTTTAGGGGTGACGTCAGCGTTAACCAGCAACTAACACACCAAACAGCCCAACTCACAGAAATGTGAACTCATCTTTGACTCCATGAGATAGTCACACATGTACTTGCATTACTGCTGGTGGGCAATAGTTAGACAGTGTCAGCTGCACAAAACATTCCTAGGTATTAGTTAATGCACCGATGTTATTGATCACCCTAACGCACCCCTGCCTGGACTTTCCAAGTACTCCCATGCACACACCTAGTTGTCTCTCCCACTCTTCAAATAGGACATCATGGGGGACTCTTGAGTTTGCAGTACCGTTATCATAGTGTAGGTAATACTTGAACTGTTGTAGTGCACTTCTAACCAGACTGGTCAATGATCGCCAAATGAATAGATTAGCATATGTACACCATGGCTACCATTACACAAGACAGTTGATTTCAGTCATGTGTGTAAAATTAATTTTTTAATTTGTTCTGGTGATGCTGCTTGCCCCTTGTTTGACAATCATCATACTTCAGGAGGTCACATAAAACTATGTACAGTGTGAAAGCTAAACCGCGTGTGGTGAATATTTGAGATACATTTGCATTGGCTAGGGTAATATCCCTTTCTTTCTTATTCTCTCCTCCCTCCCTCACTCTCTCCCTTCCCATCTCTCTATCGTTCTTTCATTCAATGTGTTCTAACCTGCACATTGCTATACACGTGCATGGAGGTGGTTGTGTGAACAGTGTATGTTTAATATGGTTTGTTCCTTCAATCCTTACTAGAACAATACAACAGCAGTGTTTATGGCAAGTAAGAATGGTCATCACGGTGTAGTACTGAGCTTAATGGGAGCAGGTGCTGACGTCAATATAGCAAGATCTGATGTAAGTGATGTGATGTTTAACGATGACTTGCAATGTGCTAAATAGTCAGCGCTTAAATGATACAGAGCCAAATGAACCTATGAATGAAGCCATATATTTGTCGCACGGTCGTACCACTAAGCTGATGGGTGGTGTTTATTTGACCGCTACTGTATGTGCGTGGGGATGTGGGTGTAGGTGGGTGTGGGGTGGTATGGGTATGGGTGTGGGGAGGTGGGTGTAAGTGTGAAGAGGTGAGTGTGGATGTGTGGTGGTATGGGTATGGGTGTGGGGAGGTGGGTGTGGGTGTGGGCATGGAGAATCCAACTCTTGTACAAAACTTTACATACTTAGAGCCAGACTCTATCATTTCATCTTTGTTTGTCCAATCAGTTATTTTCTGTCATAGCTGTGTGGTCTGCTAAACAATTGGAGGGTGTGGGGAGGTATGTGTGGGTGTGGTTGTGAGGAGTTGTGTGTGTGGTGAGGTGTGTGTGTGGGGAGGTGTGTGTGGGGAGGTGTGTGTGTGTGGGGGGAGGGGTCTCCCCCACTCTTCAAATAGGACATCATGGGTGACACTTGAGTTTGCAGTACCGTTATCATAGTGTAGGTAATACTTGAACTGTTGTAGTGCACTTCTAACCAGGCTGGTCAATGATCGCCAAATGAATAGATTAGCATATGTACACCATGGCTACCATTACACAAGACAGTTGATTTCAGTCATGTGTGTAAGATTCATTTTTTTATTTGTTCTGGTGATGCTGCTTGCCCCTTGTTTGACAATCATCATACACTTCAGGTCACATAAAACTATGTACACTTCTAGCAGCTCTGAGGTGTGAAAGCTAAACCGCGTGTGGTGAATATTTGAGATAAATTTGCATTGGCTGGGGTAATATCCCTTTCTTTCTTATTCTCTCCTCCCTCCCTTCACATCTCTCTACCCTTCTTTCATTCACTGTGTTCTAACCTGCACATTGCTATACACGTGCATGGAGGTGGTTGTATGAACAGTGTATGTTTAATATGTTTTGTTCCTTCAATCCTTACTAGGACAATGCAACAGCAGTGTATATGGCAAGTTTGCAGGGTCATCCCGGAGTAGTACTGAGCTTATTGGGAGCAGGTGCTGACGTCAATATAGCAAGATCTGATGTATGTGATGTGATGTATTAACGATGACTTGCAATGTGCTAAATAAACAGCGCTTAAATGATACAGAGCGAAATGAACCTACGAACGAAGCCATATATTCGTCGCACGGTCGTACCACTAAGCCGATGGGTGGTGTTTAATTTGACCGCTACTGTATGTGCGTGGGGATGTGGGTGTAGGTGGGTGTGGGGAGGTGGATGTGGGTGTGGGCATGGAGAATCCAACTCCTGTACAAAACTTTACATACTTAGAGCCAGACTCTATCATTTCATCTTTGTTTGTCCAATCAGTTATTTTTGGTCATAGTCTGTGTGGTCTGCTAAACAAATTGGAGGGTGTGGGGAAGTGTGTGTGGGTGTGGTTGTGAGGAGTTGTGGGTGTGGTGAGGTGTGTGTGATGTGACTGTGGGAGGTGGGTGTGGAGAGGTGTGTGGGGAGGTGGGTGTGAGAGGTGTGTGGGGAGGTGGGTGTGAGTGGGCAGGTGGGTTTGGGTGTCAAGAGGTGGTGTGAGTGTTGGGTGTGGGGAGGTGGTGGGTGTGGGGAGTTAGGTGTGGGGAGTTAGGTGTACAGGTGTGATGTGGGGTGGTGTGGGTGTGATGTGGGGTGGTATGGGTGTGGGGTGTGGGGAGGTGGGTGTGGGTGTGGGGCATGGAGAATCCAACTCTTGTACAAAACATTACATACTTAGAGCCAGACTCTATCATTCATCTTTGTCCAATCAGTTATTTTTGGTCATAGTCTGTGTGGTCTGCTAAACAAATTGGAGGGTGTGGGGAAGTGTGTGTGGGTGTGGTTGTGAGGAGTTGTGGGTGTGGTGAGGTGCTTTTGAGGAGGTGGGTGTGGGTAGGTGGGTGTGGTGGGTGTGGGTAGGTGGGTATGGGTGTGCTGAGGTGGGTGTGGACAGGTAGGTGTGGTGGTTGTGAGGAGTTGTGGGTGTGGGGAGGTGCATTTGAGTAGGTGGGTGTGGGGAGGAGGTGGGTGGTTGTTTAATGTGACCACTACTGTATGTGCGTGGGGTGTGGGTGTGGGATGGTATGGGTATGGGTGTGGGGAGGTGGGTGTGGGCATGGAGAATCCAACTCCTGTACAAACTTTACTTACTTCGAGCCAGACTCTATCATTTCATCTTTGTTTTCTGTCATAGTCTGTGTGGTCTGCTAAACAAATTGAAGGGTGTGGGGAATTTTCTGGTGTGGTTGTGAGGAGTTGTGGGTGTGGGGAGGTGTGTGAGGAGGTGGGTGTTGGTGTGGGGAGGTGGGTTTGTTGGTGTGGGGTGTGGGGAGGTGGGGTGTGTGAGGTGGGTGTGGAGGTGAGTGTGGGGAGGTGGGTGTGGGTGTGGACAGGTGGTTTGGGGAGGTGGGTGTGGGTGTGGACAGGTGGGCGTGGTTATAGGTAGGTAGGTGTGGGTTTGTGGAGGTGGATGTGGGTGTGGTCATGGAGAATCCAACTCATGTGCTCAACATTACATACTTAGAGCCAGACTCTATCATTTCATCTTTGTTTGTCCAATCAGTTATTTTCTGTCATAGCTGTGTGGTCTGCTAAACAAATTGGAGGGTGTGAGGAAGTGTGTGTGGGTGTGGTTGTGAGGAGGTGTAGGTCTGGTGAGGTGTGTGTGAGGTGAATGTGGGGAGGTGGGTGTCGGGCGGTGGGTGTTGGGAGGTGGGGTGTGGGGAGGTGAGTGTGTGTGGGTGTGGCGAGGTGGGTGTGAGTGGGAAGGTGGGTTTGGGTGTGGGGAGTTAGGTGTGGGTGTGATGTGGGAGGGTGTGGGAGATGGGTTCAGGTTATGGAGCATGTGAAGATAGAGGGTGTGGAAATGTAGGGAGTGTACAAGAGGTTAGTACACATACACATCGATCATCCAAGTACTGTACACAGTATAGAGGTCGCCTACAGTAGGTTTTCTCCAGTCTTTGTCCTGGTCTCATGGCAGGACTTTTCAACACTACAAATAAACATCAATATCTATTATGTAATCACAAATGTCATGCACTACAGAATGCATCACAAATCTTAGAATTGATTATTCCACTAATGTCTCATTCACAACATGGGATGTCCACACAAAATCTACATGTGTACACTGTACGCTAGTAGCTTCTGATAAATTCATACTTGTACCTCTGTTCGTGTACATGTACATGTGACCCAAGCCACACAGCATGCAGGGAGTGGTGTGTGAATTGACACATCACTACATTGTGAATGACATCATAGCCTGTAATCACTCTGTGTACATTGCATTCCAAACCACACAGCATGTTCTCAACAGAGTCTCATCATGATTGTGTTGTACAGATCTCACACAAATGGAGGCACCTTCTCCATTGGTTCATCACATGCCACAATGACAGCATTGTTTTAAGTCTATCACTTGTCTCGCTGTCCTTTGTTTTAACAGATGCATCCCTTAGGACAACTGTGAGGGTGGTAACCTCCCCTGCATAATGAAAATCGATTTTTCCGAATACTTTTGAAACACTAATCGATTTTTCAGGTTTTTGTGCATCTGAAAATCGATTTATGCATGTCTATAGGGCCACTGATTGCGTGTGTGCATGTGTTGATAGGTTATAAATCAAGCATTCATGTGTTTTTGCAAATCGCAAAATGCAGGAGCACCAGAATGAATGAAGTAGAATACCCTCTGGGGTAATGATGGGATTTGTATTGCAGAATGGTGGGACTCCTCTGGTCTCTGCAAGTCAGAATGGACATCTTGAAATAGTGAAGTCACTCATTGAAGCAGGAGCTAATGTCAATCATACTACAAAGGTAGTGTAAATAAAACACCATTATTTAGGGTCCTAAATTTTCGCACGTGGGTTTCAGTTCAATTCAATAAATGACTTCTGCTCCAGGTTGTGATGTACATGTAGATTGGAATTGTATTGTGTTTATGTACAGTGTATGTACAGTATGTGAGGCCTGGACTAAGGGCAAAGTGGGGCCCATACAGTTCTCATGGGCCTCCCCACCTCCTCCCCTTACCCTCTTCATGATCAGTCCATCTACCCACCAGCTCTCCCATGAGTAGTACATGTACATTACAGGTGTGGAAGCATTGTTAACTCTTTGAACGCCTAGTGCGTATATGCATGCATGCACACACAACCATTACACCATTCATGCAAACTGTAGACAAAGAACTTGGAAGTCCTCCATGCCCGCTTGGTCCTGTGTTTCAGTTTGAGGGGAGCATCATTCCCGAGTGAACCGCATGACATTTGCGATGACCGGGTATGGTTATGGGTGTGGGGAGGTGGGTGTAGGTGTGGGGAGGTGGGTGTGGGTGTGGGCATGGAGGATCCAACTCCTGTACAAACCTTTACATACTTAGAGCCAGACTCTATCATTTCATCTTTGTTTGTCCAATCAGTGATTTTCTGTCATAGTCTGCAGGTGTGGTCTGCTAAACAAATTGGAGGGTGTGGGAAAGTGGGTGTGGGTGTGGTTGTGAGGAGTTGTGGATGTGGGGAGGTGCGTGTGGGTGTGGGGAGGTGGGTGTGGTCAGGTGGGTGTGGGTATGGGGAGGTGGGTGTGGGGAGGTAGTGTGGGTGTGGGGAGTTAAGTGTGGGTGTGATGCTGGAGGGTGTGGGAGATGGGTTCAGGTTATGGAGCATGTGAAGATAGAGGGTGTGGAAATGTAGGGAGTGTACAAGAGGTTAGTTCACATACCTTGATATGTTACATTGATCATCCAAGTACTGTACACAGTATAGACGTCCGCTACAGTAGGTTTTCTCCACTCTTTGTCCTGGTTCCGTGGCAGGACTTTTCAACACTACAAATATCTATTATGCAATCACAAATGTTATGCACTACAGATTGCATCACAAATCTTAGAATTGATTATTCCAGTAATGTCTCATTCACATCATGGGATGTCCACAGACAGATGTTAGGTGCATCTCTCTCTGCATCATTGGGTGACATAATGTTAATAACCATTCAAAAGTTGTAGAAACACCTGGTTCGATGTTAGGTGCAGTCCAGGTAACAACTAGGTGACATACACCGCACGGATAAACCTTACTCTCAGGTCTAGCCGTCTTGGTCTCACCAATCAACTGTCGCTGCAACATACATCTTACCGCTGCCACCAAATGACACGGACCTACATGTATGTCTAGCTTCGATGAGCTTCGCAAGGCTTGTGCACATTTGTCCTACATTTTCACACATGGGTTTCAGTTCAGTTCAATAAATGACTTTTGCTCCAGTTGTGTGTGGATCGTGATGTACATGTAGAGGTGGATGTGGGGTGGTATGGGTGTGGGTGTGGGGAGGTGTGGGCATGGAGAATCCAACTCCTGTACAAAACTTTACATACTTAGAGCCAGACTCTATTATTTCATCTTTGTTTGTCCAATCAGATATTTTCTGTCATCACTGTGTGGTCTGCTAAACAAATTGGAGGGTTTGGGGGAGTGTGGGTGTGGTTGTGAGGAGGTGTAGGTGTGGTGAGGTGTGTGTGAGGTGAATGTTGGGAGGTGGAGTGGGTGTTGGGAGGTGGGTGGGTGTGGGGAGGTGGGTGTGGTGTGGTGAGGTGTGTGTGGTGAGGTGTGTGTGTGGGGGTGTGTGTGAGGTGGTGTGGGGAGGTAGAGTGTTGGGAGGTGGGTGGGTGTGGGAGGTGGGTGTGGTGAGGTGGTGTGGGGAGGTGGGTGTAGGTGTGGGGCGGTGGTGTCGGTGTGGGGCGGTGGGTGTAGGTGTGGGGGCGGTGGGTGTCCGTGTGGGGAGTGTGTGTTTGTGGGCGGTGGGTGTCTTGTGTGGGGAGTGGGTGTCGGTGTGGGGAGTGGGTGTGGTGTGGGTGGGTGGGTGTCGGTTTGGGGAGGTGGGTGTCGGTGTGGGGAGGTGGGTGTGGGTGTGGTGAGGGGTGTGTGGTGTGTGGTGAGTGTGTGGTGGAGGTGAGTGTGTGTGTGGTGTCGGGAGGTGGGTTTGGGGAAGTGTGTGCGTGGGTGTGGTTGTGGAGTTGTGGGTGTGGTGAGGTGTGTGGGTGGGGTTGTGTGAGGTGAATGTGGGGAGGTGGGTGTGGGTGTGGGGAGGTGTAGGTGTGGTGAGTGTGTGTGAGATGAATGTGGGATGGTGGGTGTCAGGCGGTCGGTGTTGGGAGGTGGGTGTGAGTGTGGGAAGGTGGGTTTGGGTGGGAGAGGTGGTGTGAGTGTGAG
>JABACO010000710.1:5959-23521 GCA_013339895.1 Ephydatia muelleri | reverse complement strand
TACTATGTACACATTATTCTACTACCTTTTGTACAATCTCACTTATATATTCTTTCAACCCACAATTCATCTGACATTGAAGGATATTGTGTCTGCAAACAAGGTTACTATATGTATTTCATTTTTTACTAACTAGAGGATTTACCTGTTTAGATATAACCATAATTATATTGTTATTTATGTTTAGAGCAGTGAAGTACTATAATTAATGCTTTTTGTGTTGTTTGTTTTAAAAACATTTATCTCAATGCATCAGTATTAATATATATTGTTGGTGAAATTGTTTTATGCTAATCTATCTTCTTTGGAACCACTGAGAATTGCAATTAGGCTAAAAATTGTTTTCAATGATGCCAGGAAGCAAATAAAAGTAGCTTTGATCCTTCTAGGCTGCTTAAGGTATTATACTTATATGCAATGTGCTGTACTTTAGGAGGTCAAAATATGTACTTCTTCATGCACATGCAAATAATCAATGGTGTCCTTACTGGCATGAAATGCAGATCGAGGTGTAAACTCTGCAATGTGAATTGTGCAAGCTAAGGTTTGTTTACAAACATAACATTGCTGTTGATGTTTGTGATATTCCTGATAATTTATACAGAAGGTAGTAGAATAATGAGACACATGGTATTGTACGTGAAGTAGCTAAACAAGTAGCCTTACGTAACCTGCACATAATTACTAATAGGGTGCTGATTATGCGGCAAATGCACTATTTGAGATTGGAAATAGCAAGATGCCACAACATAAGAGCATTACTGCAGGACTATTATTGTACTTTTAAATTTAAAGTAGCTATGGCTATGGATCAATCCATAGAGAGATTTAAAACATTACGTGTGCATTGTTCTGTCACATTTCACCCACAACAGATTGAAACGATATTTTGTTTACACATGTTGCAAAGTTTGTGGAGGTTAGTCCCATCTCGTATTGTTCATGCTAGGAATTTTTTTTTTCTTTTTGTCTTCACATTACATGGGCATTTGACCTAATCCATTTTACGTTTCTTCACAGGGATGGATGCAATCCTTGCTATGGAATTTGACAAGGTGCCATTAATATCATTCCCAACAGCCGGCTTCAACTTGCGAAATGGAACTGAGGCAATGATATGTTATAGGAAACGATGGATTTGATTTCAAGAGTGCATTTCAGTTGTTATCGAGTACGTTATTTTCTGCATTTTAATACTCTGTTCAATAATAGGCATCGTGCTTATTATAATTGTAAAAGCATAGATATACTGTAAAACAATCTCTTGTTTTAAATCTACCAGGAGCTACAAAGCATGCAAGCTAAACAAAATCTGATTTTTGTGTGTGATAAACAACATCCACAAAAATAATAAAACAACTGAGAGTACATTTACTCCAATCACTAGCGGAACAGCAATGTGATAAAAGAATGTCTTCAAGTGTTCAACATGACTGATTAAATCCCTCCAATTCCAGTTATTAGTGCCTGCAATTTCAGCAAAGGCTGCAGCACTGGTCTTCAACAAAGAATCCATCTAGGTTCTGGTTCTTAAAGACCTTCATGATTCCAAACTATTGTTTGACCTGAATAACAAAGATACCAAAGAGCTCTCAACGGTACCTTATGCACACTTCTAGCTCCTTGCACACACACACACACACACACACACACACACACACACACACACACACACACACACACACACACACACACACACACACACACACACACATACACACACACACACACACACATGCACACACACAGAAGCTGGGTACATGACATGTACCATTTAATTTTTTAAAAATCCAAAACCAAAAGGTGCAGATACATGTACAAAGAGATCAACTTAGATCAGTTGGATTGCTCTACAGATGAGAGGTAAAAACTATCAATTTAACCGAATAGCACACCTTATAAACAAACACTCCCAATGACAACACACACACTTCACAGACATACACACACATGCATATGCAAAGAGATTGCGATAACCTGATCAGTGGACTGAGCACACACACACATACATACACACGCACGCACACTTGTGCATGCAAAGAAAATGATAACTGGAGAAGTGACCAGTCTGTTGTTTGGATAGTAGGTCTAAACATTCCAATGACACTGCTAACATACACTCTTTCCACCTGGCTGTTGCCGCCAGTACGGTTGCACAGTTTTAACTAGACCACTTTTCTCACCAGTGTCTCGATTTTTACATGCAGGTACTGATTGGCCTTCAACAGATCCAGCAACTGGGGCTTCATTTTGCTGTGCTGCTTCGTCCCTCTTGTGCCGAATGGCTTCCAGTTCAGCTAGCACGTTAAATGATGAGGAAGTGGCCTGAAGTATGGAGGAAGAGAGAAGAGTCATATGTACTGTTACGAGGCTGTTCACCAGCAAAGCAGGAGGGATAGAGGAAGGAGAGAAGGGGGAGGAGAATACAGGGCCGTAGCAAGATTTACGAGGGGTGAGGGGGTCGGATGTGTGTGAGTGAGTATACTTAGAGGGACCCTATTCTAAATGCAGACAAATTGTACTATTAAAACAGTCAGTAGTACCATTGAAAACATGCGCCTAATAACAATTCATTATTGGAACATAGCGGGTCACGTCACTTGTGACCTTCATTATGGAAGGGGAGTTTTTGACCCCTTTGAACCCCCCAGCCCTGGGATTAGGGGAGCATAGAAGGGGAGGAGGGAAGGTGGGAGGATAAAGAGGAGGGAATTTTTGTAATCTATTTGTTTGGCTCACCTGCTGATCAAGTTCTCCTTCCCTCTGGCATCGTGTGATATGTCATACATCTGTTGTGGATAGCTGCATTGGCATACTGACCCAAGTATCTGGTGCCAACCAGCTGCTGACAAAACTCCTTGTGAAGAGCCTGCAGCTGTTGGTGCTCCACTATACACAAGCTTGGGAGCAGCTCTTGACGGGTACTGCTGACTGCCATAAGGGTGAAATGCAGGAGCCCTTAGAATGACATCAGTGTGGTCTAGTACAGAGGACTGCAATGGATCTAAGGAGGTAGTGAGCGAAGGAAAGGGAAGGGAGACAGATAGAGGAGGCAGTAGGGAGAGCAAATTGCTGTGAAGTAAGCCCCTGCGGTTACCCCCTCATTTTGTTCACAGAGTCGCCTTCAGCAGGGACTATAGACAGTGAACAATGGCAGACCGAATGAATAATGTCAGGTATGATTAGTAGAAACAGTTGGTTTCCGTTCCGTGGTGCCAGAAGCGTGGAGACGGACGAGTGGTAGGCCTATTCGATAAATCCGGCTGTACCCGTCACCACAACCCGGTGAGATCCTCCGATATCAATGGTAGCTGCGAGAAATAAAGCCCGGTATCAGAAGGAGATGGCAGCACAGAGCTGGATTGGAAATATGGGAAAAGGGGGGTGGTCTTTCCTTACCAGAAATAGCATTCTTTAGCGCAAAAAAAGGACAGTACTAGTAACCGTAGCAGAAACTTATGTTAAAACAATCCATGCTGGTATCGATGGTCTGAAAGTAGACACGCAAGTTCTAAAACTGTTGCGTATTCTCTTTGTAGAGCACTGTAGTATAAACATACCTTAATATTATTATTAGGCAAAGTTAGAATGAATTAATAACATACGTCGGATATGCGGTAAGATCAGAAATTGCGCGCAGCACAGGCTGTGGTCAGATATGTATAAATGGATATGCGGTAAGTCAGAAATTCCGCGCAGCACGCACGAGCAATGAAGCGCACAACGCTGTTGTCTTGTGGTGTTGCGGTGTTTCTACAGAGGACGTTGCGATAATTTTGGCACGAATAACATTCCATACGTGCGTGCGTGCGTGCGTGCGTGCGTGCGTGCGTGCGTGCGTGCGTGCGTGCGTGCGTGCGTGCGTGCGTGCGCGCGCGCGCGCGTCTTGTTTGTATCTGCCCGCTTCTAAAAATTTTAATTCTACTGATTCGGGAAATCGGTTAAATTAAATGCGTGCGTTCATGTACATGTCATATTGCAGCATAGGTCAGAGCATGGTCAGATGGGCGTCGGATTCAAGTTAGACTGTATAACTAGAAGAGGCAAGTTTGATTTGACCGGGAAGGGGGGGGGGGGGGACACGAGTGCCTTATCCATTAATGAAAGAAATAATATTAAACGCCGAAGGAAAAGAACTGCGAAGAAGGTTCGTTCATGAAGAAACAGCCCTTCTTCACATTGATAAAAAATAGACAAAAAGCTTTGATGATAGTACATGGATATAGGAGCTATTAATGGGTGCAAATGCAAAGAAGAAGAAGAAGAAGAAGATTTCTACAAAGCTAAAGATTAATCAGATGGCCATGCGGGCAGGGTAAATACGTCACACCCTGTTCCTTTAACGTCTTTTCTGCACTGCAGCTAATGAAGAATGAATACTATAATGACCGAACAATTGATTCATGCGCATGAGTAGCTGTACCTTTGGGCTTAAAACTGTGACGCAACTGATATTATCAAATAACCTTTAATACCTACAATTAACTAATATTATATTACCATTTCTGTGCATAACCATGTGTCCGCAGAAACAAGGACGAGTACAAGTGAAAACACCTTGTACTCACTTGACGTTTTGAAATGGCTGGTCCCTACATGTTATTTCCTCGTTGTAGCGACCAGGGAAAGAAAGGTGTTCCCTTGTATATCGTATATCTTATTGTGATTCATGTGGTTCTCGCTTAGTCCATGCAAGCTGAATGAATATTCAGTACACCGGCAGAAAAGTAAAAATCTGCATTTGTTGCATGTATTATCCCTATAAGGATCCCCGCAACACTGTCTGCTACACTGCTCTGTCCTTCAACCGGTCTCTGTTTAGAGGGTACACCAGGAAGGCATTTTATTATTATTATTGTTGAACACTTCAACGACATCCATAAATATACCTCTATTGCTGAGCGAGAACCTTTCGACTTCACGGCTTCCTCTGGCATTTCAGAGGCTGACACGTCCATGGGTACGTGTGGCACCGTTCTAGGTGACGAAGGCAAATGCTCATCGTCATTCTGCAGTGTTGGGGTCAACAACTGCAGCCGAGTCGTATTTAACGACTCAGTTCCTGGTGTCGCCGTGAGTCCACTCAGTGGTGAATGATAGGTTGGTTGTTTGCACAAGGAATCAAGCTTTTTCAAAAATAGCTGATACCAACGTTTCGGCCGCAGCGATGGCAAGCCTTCTTCAGGTCTCCCAGTCGTGTGCTCACCAAACCTGAGCGACAGTACTGTACCACTCACTGTAAGATGTTGGCTCTCGTATGGGCAGTTCAACATTTCAAACCTTACCTGTGGGTGAGACCGTTTGTAGTCGCACCGATCACAGTGCACTTCAGTGGCTACAAAACTTTAAGGATCCTCAGGGACAGGTTGCTAGGTGGTTGGAAATCCTGTCTGAATATGATTTCAAGGTTCAGCACCGTCCTGGTGTCAAACATGGCAATGCTGACAAGGCTTCCTGCATGTAAACAATGTGGACGTGGGCTGTCAGAGTTGCCAGAAATGGCCTTGTTAACGTAGTAACATGCATGGTTTCCAGCTTTATAATCTTTTGAGCAGAGACAGTTGCAGCAGCCTGACAAGGAGTTAAAACAGGTCCTAGCATGGATGGAAAAGGACCAATGTCCAGCACTATACATTGCTTCACCAAGTGGATGGAGGCATTTGCCATATTAAACATGGAAGCAGTTACTGTGGCTGACACCCCAAAATGCCCATCCTCGTATTGTAAATAATTGGGACATGCAGTGTCCTCTGAAGAGATTCACATGACTCCTTCGTTTGTATCCTTACCAATATCTTCTTTTTCGACCAGTTCTGTCATCTGGGATGAGGCTATCAAAAGTACCATTGCCTCCACTTCGGTCTTAACTTCTTCATCTCCTCTTGTGTTGTGCAAGGTGATATCTCAAAGTACCCATGCAGCTATAGCGATTGTTATATGGCTTCATTCCTGCGTTAATTAGTGTTGATAAGCCATGTTTCCAATCCCTCTATTAATATTAGTTATCTCTGGTATAAATCTGTGCATTCGACCGACTGTCTCCGCCAACGTGGACTTCTGAAGGTAGAGGAGTCGAGCGCATCAACATGGCGTGTCATTTGAAGGTATAACGTGTTCCAGTTGCAGAAACTAGACTGACATAGTTAACATTGTTATCCAAAACGGCTAGATTGTGTTAAAATTGCTCATCCTTTACCAAAAGACTGTGATTATTATGCAATTGAAGTTTATTACTCTATATTGCGACACTGTTGCGTCCATAGCTATCTAGCTTACAACGTATACTCGCTTCGATGGCGCTAATATGGTTTATGACAAATTTAAGTGAAGGTCCGTGGTGATTTATGTGCCACTACGGTCTGTGCTGCGGACAAGAATTGAAGGAGCTGATTAGCGTGGGAGGTCGTTAATGTGTGTCGCCAGAGCTGTATGTTATGTCGTAGGTGGAGCACATGAGCCACAATTAATTCATTCATCAATTGGTTAGAATTATGGTTACGGATAGATTATTTTCTCCCCTCTTATTTTGCCAATAGGCGAGCAATAGCGTCAAATGCATGAACGATGTGATCACGCAGTTTACGATACGGCTTCTCGCAATGACTTACATAATGCAAATGGTTGTTTATGTGGCTGACAAATGCACCACTGAATATTGTAGCTTTGGCAACACATCATATAGCCCAGCTGTATTGTGAATGGAGTCTTTGGTTCTTATCTTCTACCTGCAGCGTCATGTGAAAGTGAACACAGCACAGACATGGGATGAGTAGCTCATATTAAAGAGAGCCCTTCTCTGGCAGGAGAACGTGGAGCTGCTCTCTTGCCAGATCACAAGCTCTCAGGAGACATTCCTCACATACGTGCAGATCTGTAGTCGTAGCTCGAGTGCAAATTGGGGTCTAGGTTGTCAAGGTGTTGCTAGGGCATTACATAATTATTTCAATATTTTTGGGGAGGAGGCCTAATGTCCAAGATTTCAATGTAAGCAAACAGCCGTGACTTCATAATGAATTAGATTCATCACAGCACAGAACTAATGCGGATTATTAGTAAAATACACATGAACACCGCATGCTACATGTAAGAAAAAAAGGACTGCAGCTTTGATAGAGAGTTGAACCTGGGGGGGGGGGGGGGGGGGGAGGGGGGTTCAGATAAACCATTAAATGTACAAATACACACACCAACCCTCCTGCACACAACGTGCACTCACATCTCCGACTTGACTCACTTAATTTTAGAACACCATCTTTCCAAACTGTGCACATTCCAACATCAACGCACACCACCTAGAATCATCCAGCCTACCTAATATCTTATTACCCACAACTATATATAACTACACCCCCACCATCACCATCCACCGCCAGTCATCACCACTGACACCTCCACCCACCCATTACACCCTCCACCCACCCACTACACCCTCCACCCACCCACTACACCTTCCACCCACTCACTACACCCTCCACCCACCGACTACACCCTCCACTCACCCACTACACCCTCCACCCACCTACTACACCATCACCATCACTTACACCTCCACCATCACCATCCACACACCCTCCCCCATCACCATTGACACCTCCACCCACCCACCATCACAACTACACCCTCCAAATTAAGTAACTGCTGTAAAAAAGATAAAACAATTATTTTAGTAAAATAATTTCCCTGTGAAACACTTATTTCAGATGGTAGAAGCAATAAACTGCAACTTTGCAAGAACAGCAGTTCGAAGCATTGCGCAAAGCCTCTATGTGCATAAGGGTTGTGTCAAAACACTTCCTAAAAAATCTATGGCACAGTTACTTACACAGTACAATTATTCGTTTGAAGACACACCAGCAATGCAATTAGATAAAGTTAAGTACTCCACAATCAAGAAGCTACTAGCTTTGTTTAATGAGCCCTGGAAACAACCACAACAAAAGGAACAATTTTTGAATACATTTTCAAGTTCTCAATGGAACAAACTCCCGCCAACCAAAAAAGCACTACATTCAGTGAAGCAATGCCAATCTTGCCAAAATGACCATACCATTTCATTCCCATGTTTACAACACCACTTACATGTACCACAAAACATGTCTATTGAAATCTTACCTGATGATCTTACTTCATCTGCTGCACTTGGGCAGTCTGTCCTGTCTCAGTTATACACAATCGCCCAACAGCATCTTGGGAAGACAGCTGTAGAAGTCCTTACGTCCACTCCAAAAGCAAAGCTGGTAGTCAATCCTGGACGAACAGAACGACAGAAAAACATGAGAAGCATGGTAAGGAAAGTGAAGTAGCAATGAATGATACCAACCTTAAGACTGTTATGGCCAACAGAAATAGTTGGAAAAAGTTTGACAAGATGAGAACAGCAACATTGGTTGAACTAAAAGGAAAGAAAAGAAATAACGATGACAGAGATGAAGATATGCGCCCAGCTAAGCGTACTCACACAGGCAACCTGGATGTGGAGGAACATAATACTGTTGTACAGAACCTTCTGGAAGAAGCACAGTCTTGGTCACCCAATAAGGTTGTCAACTGGTCTGATCTGGCTAGGCAATGTGGAATCACAAGACACAATGGAGGGCAGGTCCTGAAAGAGATCATGAAAAAACATGGCATAGTAGCAGCAAGTATAAGTCAAAGAGAACAAAGAAGGAAACGACGTTCACGACAACTACTACCAGGCAGTGTACCCTTTCCCATGGCAAAAACCTCTAAATACCAAAAACACAAATTACAAAGCTACAAGAGATCTGGTAAAATACTTTGTGGTGAAAAAGTGGTGGAAACACAGTACACTAAGCATGTGATAAATGAGAGTACATCAACCATTTCAGAGGTAATTTCAACATTCACAGCACAACAGATAAGACTAATAGATATAAGGAGATAGCTGCTGGAAATGCACGAAAAGCTTGGTTTACTGCACAATCAACCAGATGATTATTTCGAGAAACTGACTGATGCTGAGGTAAAGACGCAATTAGAGAAACTAGGGGAAAAAACTGAAGGTACACCTGATGAGCTCAAAGCACAACTAAAAAGCATGAACCGCACAAGACACCTGAAGATATGGCATGACCATTCCACAATCTCAGGTCACAGCCACCTGCTTGTTACAGTGGCATGCGTGTACAAGTGTCACAAGTCATTTGCACTGAAGTCAAATCTCTTGAGACATATGAGAAGCCACAGTGGTGTCAAACCATACAAGTGTTTTTGTGATAAGGTATTTAAACATTATTCCTCACTCATGGCAGAAAACACACTGGAGAGAAGCTGAGATGTCCAAACACAGGTTGTGACAAGAAGTATCTGTACAAGTCCACCTTGAGAATCCATCTCAGGCGTGGCTGTGTATTTTAGTAATGAAACCCTATTATCCTTTAAGGACTGTTATGCTTTATATGATTTCTTGTATCGAATGTGTTACTGTAAATAATCAACTAATTTTATTTATACGAAGTGCATCTATTGCTTAGCCATTACCTTTCACTTCAGGCAGAATGGTCAGGAAGTGTTCAATGGCTTGGAGATAAGGGTATACCTCTCCCATTCATTCTCCCTCCCATCACACTTCTACCACCAGGTCTAAAACAGATATAGTAATATGTGGCACAGAGATTGCAATTCATCTTATGTCAATGCTATATAGTCAACACTGTCACACACACATATACAAACACACATGAAAAACAGCACACACGCCACACACAAACACCACACCACACACCAACACACACATACACATTCACACTAATACACAGACCGGCAATCTACCCATGTGCACTTGTTACATTCCACCATACATCCATTGGAGGGAGGGGTCCAGGTGGTCCATTGGAGGTAGTGGGAGGGGTCCAGGTGGTCCATTGGAGGTAGTGGGAGGGGTCCAGGTGGTCCATTGGAGGTAGGGGTAGTGGGAGGGGTCCAGGTGGTCCATTGGAGGTAGGGGTAGTGGAAGGGTCCAGGTGGTCCATTGGAGGTAGGGGTAGTGGGAGGGGTCCAGGTGGCCCATTGGAGGTAGGGTAGTGGGAGTGGTCCAGGTGTTCCATTGGAGTTAGAAATAGTGGGAGTGGTCCAGGTGATCAACATGTAATTCATTATCTCCACCTGCAGTGTGACATGGAAGACTTTTGTGAAACCTATTACACACACTTCATGTGTGAACAATAAGATACATGTAAGGTACTGCATGTGAAACTGTGAATGTGGTCAGAGGAGGTGTGGCTCCGAGGAGGTGTGACTCAGGTTATGTGCAGCAACAATATCTTTTGAATGATGTGCATCTTTTGGAATGGTGTGCATTTGTTGCATCTTTGTAGTGTCTACAGTTGGCATACTGTATGTAAAAATGTATTTCATGTGAGAATGAGCCCAAATTTGCCCTAAAGTATATTGCTGGTCTGTGTGTGTGTGTATATGTGTGTGTGTATGTGTGTGTGTGTGTGTGTATGTGTGTGTGTATATGTGTGTGTGTGCACATGTGTATGTGTGTATGCAGTGTGTATGTATGTCATGTTAATATAATTGTGGGAGGGGTGAGTGGGATAGGTAGGTGGTGTGGGGTACATGTAGAAGGTGGTTGTATCATAACTCACATGTTGATGTTGTCTCTGATGTCCCATCGCTGGAGCCAGCACAGTTGATGGCCACCACAGAGACAGTGTAGAGTGTATCACTGACCAGTCCAGTGAAGGTGTGGGTGTACACTGATGATCGATTATCAGCTATGACCACAGGACTACTACTGTACCACCAGTAGTGGGAGGTGCCTCTTATATGGATTGGTCAGTAGAGGTGGGACGGGAGGGTGAATGGGTGGGTGGAAAGGATGAGTAAATGGGGATGGAGAATGGATGGGGACTGGAGAATGGGTGGGGACCGGAGTATGGAGGGCAGACGAGTGGGTGGGGAGGAAGGATAGGCAGGTGGGTGGGGAGGAAGAATTGGCAGGTGGGTGGAGAGGAAGGATTGGCAGGTGGGTGGAGAGGAAGGATTGGCAGGTGGGTGGAGAGGAAGGATTGGCAGGTGGATGGAGAGGAAGGATTGGCAGGTGAGGTGGGTGGGAAGGAAGGATTGGCAGGTGGGTGGAGAGGAAGGATTGGCAGGTGGGTGGAGAGGAAAGATTGGCAGGTGTGTGGAGAGGAAGGATTGGCAGGTGGGTGGAGAGGAAGGATTGGCAGGTGGGTGGGGAGGAAGGATTGGCAAAGTTAGGGTTAGGGTTAGAGTTAGAGTTGGTTATTTAAGCTATTATACATGCATTTTGGATTATGTATTTCATGCTAGGGGAAATGTCCGCTTGATGGAGTTAAGAGGTGTCTGCATCTTGGTTTGATAGATGCTATACATCAACAAGAGAAGTATCTCACGTGCACCAGTGTCATATGAATATGAAACAATTCTCCAACTTCATACAATGATCATTTTCAAAGCAACTTCAACCAAGGATACAGATTTGTGAACGTCCAGGTGAATAGGAGACTTGATGTCAAATGAATAATTACACATTTGGAAGCAGGAGATGGAGTTGTATTTGAAGCTAGCTGACCTTCCATCTAATTCAAATGTTGAGCAATATTTCAGTGTGCAATTTATGTATTACTACAAGCACAATTTATGTATTACTACAAGCACAATCTACAAGCATTGTCAATTACCCTGGATACTTGAAATAGTTGTGCCACACATTTCAACACCAATGTCAGCATAATGGAAATTTATCCAAGCCGGTGAGGAAAGGGCAATTACAAACACACAACATACAAACAAGCCATGGCGGTATAAAGAAGTGAGCATGAGGATAAATAGATGAGTAGGGGGAGGAGGCATTGAAATATAGGATGGTAGTAGAGGAGCCAACAGTACTCAATGAAGGATTCAACTACAGAGTGTCGAAAAGTATCACAGTTATACCATTCATAGCAGGGAAGGCCCGTCAGTAAGTATAACCACCACCTGTTTCAGATGCCACTTCTCCTGCACACACACTTGTACGCCTACCATGAGGGGCATATCATTACCCCTTCCATGAGACATTACAGGATTGTTCCTCTACACACAAGTACAAGTGACAAATAATCACACACTTTAACTTCAATGTTGTGATGTATGCACAAACACAAGCACAAAGTGAAAGTGTTTAGCTACAATTGAAATGTTTCATGTCAGTCTCTGTCATCAGTGTCATTGAAGCGACCACCAGTAGTGGGAGGTGCCTCTCATGTGATGGATTGGTCACCCACCCAAAGAGGACTAAAAGAAAGAGAAACTTTTATCAGAAAGTGCAAGTGCTAGAGGTCCATTGAAAGTAGGGGTAGTGGGAGGGGTCCACGAGGTCCATTGGAGGTAGGGTAGTGGGAGGGGTCCAGGCGTTCCATTGGAGCTAGAAATAGTGGGAGTGGTCCAGGTGATAGACATGTAATTCATTATCTCCACTTGCAATGTGACATGGAAGACTGTGTGAAACCTATGGAGAATAACACACACTTCATGTGCGGACAATAAGGTACATGTAAGGTACTGCATGTGAAACTGTGAATGTGGTCAGAGGAGGTGTGACAAAAATATTCTGTGTAGCAACATGTATGGTGTGTATCTTTTGAATGATGTGCATCTTTTGGAATGGTGTGCATTTGTTTGGAATGATGTATCTTTGTAGTGTCTACACTGTATGTAAAAATGTATTTCATGTGAGAATGAGCCCAAATGTGCCCTAAAGTATATTGCTGTGTGTGTGTGTGCATGTGTGTGTATGTGTGTGTATGTGTGCAGTGTGTGTGTGTATGTCATGTTCACAGAATATAATTGTGGGAGGGGTGAGTGGGATAGGTAGGTGGTGTGGGGTACATATAGAAGGTGGTCAGGTCCTTGATCGAGTGGGATAGGGGAGGGGGAGGGGAGTGGGATAGGGGAAAAGGAGGGGGAGTGGTATAGGGGAGGAGAGTGGAGATTGTATCATAACTCACATGTTGATGTTGTCTCTGATGTCCCATCGCTGGAGCCAGCACAGTTGATGGCCACCACAGAGACAGTGTAGAGTGTGTCACTGACCAGTCACTCCTGCTGTCCTGCATAGTACACATGCTAGCATGAACGTACATCAATCACATACATTTAAAAATGACCTTGTATTTCAGCTGGCAGTTTTAGCACAATTGTTATGGCTGTACTTTGTTGTAAACTTTATAGATAAACATATTTAACTTACCTGTCATTAATTGCCTTAAATAATAGCAAGACAGTACGCCATCCGTGACCTGAGCTCAAGATCTTGACATTCCCAAAAAAATTACATAGATCACTTTTACAGATTTAAGCTGCCAACAAACACCTTAGATATATACTGTACCAGCATTAAATCCGTGTCTGACATGTTTCATATATGTCAAGTACACGCTATTTAGAATAGACATACATATCTGTCCCTAAAAATATAAACCAAGATGGCAGCTTTGTACGTGCTTGTACGTGGCATAAGCTTATACGTGGCACGTGTGTTAAGCTTGTATGTAGACGTGTGCAAGTTTGTACATGTGCATGTAGTTCAACAGTTTCGTCAAAGCTTATACGTATATATAAGCTTGTACAAGAACAGCACAAAGTGTTTTAAAGCTATGTGGCACGCACACCTATTTGAAGCTTTCGTAAGGGGGGCGAATACAAATATGGTACGACAAGCTTTAATATACGACGGCTATAGTTGACGTGTGCGAAGCTTCTTAAGCTCGCAAACGGCACGGCACAAATGGCTAATCCCACACAAGTACTAGTAAACGTGCCACGAATTCGACACGGTGCGTGTGTTAAGCCTACGGCAGACTTGTAATAAGCTTGTAGATACACACCCGTACAAACAAGCCTAAGACAAACAACGAGA
This sequence comes from Ephydatia muelleri, assembly GCA_013339895.1. Taxonomy (NCBI): domain Eukaryota; kingdom Metazoa; phylum Porifera; class Demospongiae; order Spongillida; family Spongillidae; genus Ephydatia; species Ephydatia muelleri. The sequence goes on along the minus strand of JABACO010000710.1, from coordinate 9,630 downwards.
AACGTACTACGAGTCAGTGCTTCGATACGATTCAAGACGCGTCAACAGCAAGAACAGAGTTTAATACGTCCGGTAAACAAAGGGAAACGCGATTAATAAATAATTACCAATTCTCGCACGTTAGGCTAGGCTGGTAAATAGGCAGTGGTAGGTAGCGTGTGTAGCTTATTGTTACAGCGAGAAGATTACAAAGAGGTGAGAGAGGGGCAAAGCGTACACCTCTGTGGTGCGTGCGTGTATGGTGCTCGTTAGTATGTATAACCGTTTATCGACATGGTAGTCTGCCTCGTAACTACGTGAGGTGAGACTGCTGATTGGTCCAGGTTCGTCATATTTGAACCCGTATAAAGCAAGCTACTAACGCTTGTCAACTATGAGTCGATGTAAACAAATCTTTTCAGTCGTGCCCGGACCGTACGTACGTCATCAATTGAAGCCAATTTGATGGTTCAATTGAAGCCAATTGATGGTTCAATTGGCTTCATACTTAGAGCAGCCAAACATATGCATGGTTGTGCATAAGTTTTGACCCGTAAGGTTGTATGGTACCTGTGCCATAACCCTTTTTAATCTTTTGTAGTAGTGACCTGCATCGTATTGAAGGTTTGGGTGCTTAGTGAAGTAAGTGTGTACACACGAGTGAGTACCAGAACTCTGGTGCTTATGAGTGTGTACCAGGACTCTGGTACATATGAGTGAGTACCAGGACTCTGGTACATACAATGTGTACCAGGACTCTGGTACATATGAGTGTGTAGCAGGACTCTGGTGGTACGTATGAGTGTGTACCAGGACTCTCATACATATGAATGTGTACCAGGACTCTGGTACATATGAGTGTGTACCAGGACTCTGGTACATATGAGTGTGTACCAGAACTCTGGTACATATAAGTGTACCAGGACTCTGGTGGTACGTATGAGTGTGTACCAGGACTCTCATACATATGAATGTGTACCAGTACTCTGGTACATATGAGTGTACCAGGACTCTGGTACATACGAGTGTGTACCAGGACTCTGGTGGTACGTATGAGTGTGTACCAGGACTCTCATACATATGAATGTGTACCAGGACTCTGGTACATATGAGTGTGTACCAGGACTCTGGTATGTATGTGTACTAGGATTCTGGTACATATGAGTGTGTACCGGGACTCTGGTACATATGAGTGTGTACCAGGACTCTGGTACATATGAGTGTGTACCAGGACTCCGGTACATATGAGTGTGTACCAGGACTCTGGTGGTACGTATGAGTGTGTACCAGGACTCTGGTACATATGAGTGTGAACCAGGACTCTCGTACATATGAGTGTGTACCAGGACTTTAGTACACATGAGTGTGTACCAGGACTCTGGTGGTACGAATGAGTTTGTACCAGGACTCTGGTACATATGAGTGTGCATCAGGACTCTGGTATATATGAATGTGCACCAGGATTCTGGTACATATGAGTGTGTACCAGGAATCTGGTACATATGAGTGAGTACCAGGAATCTGGTACATATGAGTGTGTACCAGGAATCTGGTACACATGAGTGTGTACCAGGACTCTGGTAAATATGAGAGTGTACCAGGACTCTGGTACATATGAGTGTGTACCAGGACTCTGGTACGTATGTGTAGTAGGATTCTGGTACATATGAGTGTGCATCAGGACTCTGGTATGTATGTGTACTAGGATTCTGGTACATATGAGTGTGTACCAGGACTCTGGTACATACGAGTGTGTACCGGGACTCTGGTTGATATGAGTGTGTACTCACGAGTGAGTACCAGAACTCTGGTGCTTATGAGTGTGTACCAGGAATCTGGTACAGATGAGTGAGTACCAGGACTCTGGTACATACAATGTGTACCAGGACTCTGGTACATATGAGTGTGTACCAGGACTCTGGTGGTACATATGAGTGTGTACCAGGACTCTCATACATATGAATGTGTACCAGGACTCTGGTACATATGAGTGTGTACCAGGACTCTGGTACATATGAGTGTGTACCAGGACTCTGGTACATATAAGTGTACCAGGACTCTGGTGATACGTATGAGTGTGTACCAGGACTCTCATTCATATGAATGTGTACCAGTACTCTGGTACATATGAGTGTGTACCAGGACTCTGGTACACATGAATGTGTACCAGGACTCTGGTACATATGAGTGTGTACCAGGACTCTGGTGCTTATGAGTGTGTACCAGGACTCTGGTATGTATGTGGACTAGGATTCTGGTACATATGAGTGTGTACCGGGAATCTGGTTGATATGAGTGTGTACACACGAGTGAGTACCAGAAGTCTGGTACGTATGAGTGTGTACCAGGACTCTGGTACGTATGAGTGTGTACCAGGACTCTGGTACATATGAGTGTATACCAGGACTCTGGTGGTACGTATTAGTGCGTACCAGGACTCTGGTACATATGAATGTGTACCAGGATTCTGGTACATATGAGTGTGCATCAGGACTCTGGTACATATGAGTGTGTACGAGGAATCTGGTACACATGAGTGTGTACCAGGACACTGGTACACATGAGTGTGTACCAGGACTCTGGTGGTACGTATGAGTTTGTACCAGGACTCTGGTACGTATGAGTGTGCATCTGGACTCTGGTACACATGAATGTGTACCAGGACTCTGGTACATATGAGTGTGTACCAGGACTCTGGTACATATGAGTGTGTACCAGGACTCTGGTACATATGAGAGTGAACCAGGACTCTCGTACATATGAGTGTGTACCAGGACTCTGGTACACATGAGTGTGTACCAGGACTCTGGTGGTACGTATGAGTTTGTACCAGGACTCTGGTACATATGAGTGTGCATCAGGACTCTGGTACATATGAATGTGTACCAGGATTCTGGTACATATGAGTGTGAACCAGGACTCTCGTACATATGAGTGTGTACCAGGACTCTGGTACACATGAGTGTGTACCAGGACTCTGGTGGTACGTATGAGTTTGTACCAGGACTCTGGTACATATGAGTGTGCATCAGGACTCTGGTACATATGAATGTGTACCAGGATTCTGGTACATATGAGTGTGTACCAGGAATCTGGTACATATGAGTGTGTACCAGGACTCTGGTACACATGAGTGTGTACCAGGACTCTGGTGGTACGTATGAGTTTGTACCAGGACTCTGGTACATATGAGTGTGCATCAGGACTCTGGTACATATGAATGTGTACCAGGACTCTGGTATATATGAGTGTGTACCAGGACTCTGTTACATATGAGTGTGTACCAGAACTCTGGTGCTTATGAGTGTGTACCAGGACTCTGGTACATGATGAGTGAGTACCAGGACTCTGGTACATATGAGTATGTGCCAGGACTCTGGTATTTATGAATGTGTACCAGGACTCTGGTACATATGAGTGTGAACCAGGACTCTCGTACATATGAGTGTGTACCAGGACTCTGGTACACATGTGTGTACCAGGACTCTGGTACACATGTGTGTACCAGGACTCTGGTGGTACGTATGAGTGTGTACCAGGACTCTGGTACATATGAGTGTGTACCAGAACTCTGGTACATATAAATGTACCAGGACTCTGGTGGTACGTATGAGTGTGTACCAGGACTCTCATACATATGAATGTGTACCAGTACTCTGGTACATATGAGTGTGTACCAGGACTCTGGTACA
>JABACO010000709.1:0-23525 GCA_013339895.1 Ephydatia muelleri | reverse complement strand
TGGAGTGGGAAAAAATAGCAACAGTACAATAGGTATACAGTACATGGAGAAGCCAGGGGAATCCCTTATGCAAAAATGGCCTATCGATTAAATTGACTATTTTGCTCCAAGAAAATTGGTTCAACTTACAGTGTAGATCAACAACAGCTAGCCTAGTTGAGGCAAGGTGTGTAAGCTATGTGTGCACATATATATATCGTGTTTAATATGGACCATTATCAGAATGACATGTACATTGGACATTTACCCTGACAGTAAATGCACAGAATTCAATGTACACCCATGAAGTGCATACTGCTAGCTGACTGATGTACAAGGCTGTGGACCATAGTGCTCTAATTAAAAAAATCCAATTAGTGAAAGAAGGTCCCTCGTCATGGTCTTGTGCTTTCCCAGCCAGGATTTGATCAAGAGGGTCATTTCTTGCAGCTTGTCTGGTGGTAACCGCAGTTGTTGGAGTGTGGTGTCGATGGTGATGCCAAGGAACATGATGGTGGTCGCTGGACCTTCCAGCTTGTCCAAGGCAACTGGGATCCCCAGCCTCTCGCACACTCTAAGCATGGTTTCCGTTGACTCACTACAGGTGGGTGTCCAGGTGGGCTAGCCAGGAGGAAATCATCAAGGTAGTGGATCAGATCTGCTGCATAGTTGGTGGCCATGATCCAGTGAAGGTCAGAGGCAACTGGTTGAAGATGTACGAAGTTGACTCGGTTGTTGAACCCTCTTCGCTGGAATCTTTGGACTCGGGTGTAGCATTAGGCACGTCTTTACGTTCTGGCTCTGGCTTGCTTGAGGGATCCTGAAGTTGTAGGTAGAGTCGCTCTACCAGGGCCACCTTGTTTCCCGTTGTCGCGAGCTTTGCCATGCCAAGCCAAAGATGGAGGACCTCGCACGCTAACTTTTCTAATTCCTTACGGTTCATGACTACGAACTGCAGTGGCTGATGACTGAGTGAGTCACCTTTCCCAGACCTCTCTTATATATATACCATGCCTGGAACCAGACCCCTAAACCTGTTTGGTGGTTATGGTCTGTGGCAGCGCCGGATTTAGACAGTCGTGGGCCCTGGGCAATTATACTTGGTGGCCCCCCCCCCCCCACTATTTAACCCATCAGACATGCATACTGAAATAATACACAATTAATGTAACAATTACACAAAACTTCATACACTTGCAGGCAATGGACTGGTAGTATCACACAATATGAAATTAGGAAGTTTAGGAACGTAATCTATTTCTGAAAACAGCGTTTCCTAGACTTTGCATTAGCAAATTCATTTATCACATCTGAATAATCTAGTTGTTTGGTTATATCAGATTCTATACTCATTATTGCAAGATAGTTCAGACGATTCGCTCATAGTTGTTCTTAATTTGTTTTTTAAAAGTGCCAATCGAGAGAATGACCTTTCACCAGAACAGTTGGTGCACATCAGTGAAAGGTAAATTCGCAAAGCAGTTGTGACATTTGGAAAAGTGGAGATCACATTTGTTTTCAAAATTGTACTTAGCATCTGCTGAGCATTGTTTTTTTCTTTTCCAATAAATTCTATGAAATGCATCATTTCATTTGGGAAAGAATCATCTACATCTGACCCATAAACAGACACAAAGGCTTTTGATTCCTCTTCAACTGCAGCCACTGGCATGTCATGAAATTCAGTCAGGAATCTAAAGCGTAAGTTTACTATTAAGTAGGCAGCAGTCCTTTCTTACACTCTGTAATCAAAGTGTCAATTATTCTGAAGAATGTCTCTACTCGAAATTATCCCTTCCATGCAGCGTAGTAGAATTGATGTCCTGATGCTGTGCTGTTTGTCGCCTTTTGCTGGCCAAAGGACAAAAGCCTTGGCAGTTTGCTTTGTAGCTTATTCCATTCATCAAGTTGTTCTTTCCGCTTCTTTCGTTTCGATGCTCCACTTCGCGCACTTCTATTCTCGGTCTCTTGCTCCGGCTCCATATGCATGTTAATTCGCTCAATTAACACTAATTAGTAATTTTAGTATGAGTTATATAAACCAAAAAACATGAATATCATTATTATGAGAACGGTGGGGCCCCCTCAAAAAGCCGTGGGCCCTGGGCAGCCGCCCCGTTTGCCCCCCCTAAATCCGGCATGGTCTGTGGCTATATGCTGGGGAGGGATAGTATGCTTAGCTAGGCATTTGATGTTTATCTAAAGGTGAGGCTTAGCTGACAATGTTTACTTAGACCTAAACAACACCTAATTTACCAAAATTTGCATTGTTGTTAAACATGCTCATTAACAGAAGTGAGAGGACATGGTGGCATAAAGCATGATGATTTGACTTGGAATGATCCTGTAGTACATATCTACATGTAGCCCTGTCTTCAATAATCAGCGTTGGTGTATACACCAGATCACACCCACACATCATGTACAAACACTCACACACATACACACACACACATCTGAAGCTAATGCATCATTCACTTGAAGCTGCAATTACTCACACACGTGAGAATAACATGACAGTGACCTTCTGATTTGCTTGAACATAGAGGAAGGCAGGGAATAAGACAAAATGAACCTGCACTTTGGGAAATGTACAGCACCTTAGTACAAGTGTGTGGACGTGGTACTTCCAGATGAAATTGTACCACCCTGAATACCTCACCCTCTCATATTGACATCCCACTCTCATATATTATATGCATTACTATTGTGCATACCTATAGCTTACCACCACGTGCCCAAATGTACTGAAAAGGTAGAAATTCCTTTCTGACCTTTCAGTGCATATGGCCATGCGCAGTGGTATAAGCTATAGGTATGTATGGAACAAAAGTGATGCATTGATAAAGTACGCAGCTTGGAAGGGAGCCCCTTTGCTCTTACACGCATACACAAAATGTTAGTTAGCTGCAATTACTTGCACAAGTGAGAATGACATGATCAGTGACCTTTCTGATTAGCTTGGACATAGAGAAGTGCAGGGAAAGGCAAAATGAACCTGCACATTGGGAATTAGTACAGGTGTGTGGACGTGGTAATTCCAACATAGAGCATGTACACAGTTGAGCGTACGAAGCGCAGACAAATTCCGGCAGTATGGTTAATCGTCATATGAAGAAATTCCAATACATCGAGGGGGCATCTTTGCATTTTAAGCCCCCAAAGAATTAATTTTCCGATTGCGTCAATGGATAGGTTGGGAGATCATAATGATATGGGATCATTTCCGTGAAAAGGAAAGTTGTTATAAAAATGTCTTTCGTTTAAATCGCTATAACTTCGGAAGGGTAAATGGTATCGACTTTCCATTTGCAACACTTCATAACACACCATCTCTGTATGTGAATGTACATGTATATTCTCAGTGTCGATGTTGATTATCCATGGGGTTAGAAACTGCCACATCTTCAGGTGGGAGCGTCCAATTCGTTTTCAAACCTCAATGTGTAGGTAGAAGGGGTCCTTTCACTATTGAGTTTTTCGGTTCTTAATTATTAAGTTATCCGTTAGGGAGATACAGCTGTGCAAAGATAATGCACTTTCCAGCTCGATAAGCGCCATTATAATTTGCATGCAACCCTCAAAATCAACAATAATTTCCTTAAATCGTTCGCAACAATTTTGCCTCACCCAGCCACGAGTTTATATACCGGTGAATTAAAAGAAGACGTCTCGCTTCGCAGGACGATCGTACCCAAATTGATGGATCTGAGTGAATCGTTAATTGCAAGCATTCTTGCGCCTCCTACGTCGCGGGGTGGCAGTATTCAACATGGCGTGAGTAAGGCTATTGCTACGCACTTGCATCATCCTCTAGTCATGTAATTAAAGCTTCCAATATGCTATTAATATAGCCCTTGCTAAAATTCTTGTCTCGCCCACTCAGCTACACTTGCAATGGACATCAGTCTTATTTTTTTACAATTTTCAGCTCACGCATGCATAGTACATGAAAATGCACTCATGCTGGCTCACACAGCCTTATATGCACTGTGCACACACTTGCATTGTTGTGTACATAAACTGTACCCCATCGTATGGCATATTCTTAGATGCACAAGTACAGTTGACACCCTCACTCACGTACAGTACTAGGTGGCACATGTGATACATTCTTACACCACACTTTGTCACATGCACAGATCTATTCCATTTAACTGTGTGCACTTTTGAATTGGGTTTATGTACTGAGCTTCTGTACCACTCTCTTATTTTTTCACCTGCATTGTTGTTGAAGCATTCCTTACAGCAACTACCTCACATGTGTAGCTACATGCAGCGTCCATAGGATGGATGACTGTCCATGCAATCGTGTGCTCATAGGATTGGTCCTCTATTTGTGCATACGATTCCCATAGGGTTAGTCCTTTGTACACACAGTGCCTCGTGTCCCTATAGGATTGTTCTTTTTTGCATGCATTGAGTCCCATTGGATTGGTCCTTTGTGCTTTCATACACTGTACATCGTGTCCCCATACCACTGTATACAGCATGTGGCAAAGAATAACAATATACTTACCACAACATGCCTACATATTCCTATGCACTCACCACATAATCTTTCTTTAGTGGAGAAGTGTGTAATAAAGCTTTCTTATTTGGCACCATCATTCTTTATGCCTCAGCTGCGGCTTATACTGACTTCAAATCTCTTTTTGCCCACACCATATGGAGTGCGTGATCATGTCCTCATAATGGTCCACACACCCTTATGCATGTGTATATGTTGTGCAAATGGCACTGTACAATTCTTGAGTACATCACTGCACACACACACACATAAACACAACAAAACGTATGCACCGTGACAAATATGGCAACACAATAACACTCTCTATAATGATGATACACCCAAATACATTCAAGTGTAATGTCTGTATCTCTGGTCGCTTCCTCTGCACAAGCGTGAAACAGCTCTAGAGGCAACTGATTCCCTGCATACATGTACGACTAGTGTGATCTGCAACACTGTGTGCTGCCTCTTCTTGATGGAAAACGATGCACCACGCATAAAAAGTGTTTTTTTAAGTGAAGGGTGATGTTCCTGCATGGCCTGTGGCAATGAATTTTATTGTGCTACCCACTGGTAAGTTTACACAGACACAATTTGCAAGTTAAAGTTTAATATTCATTATCCAAAACCCTGCACCACTCTAAGAAAAATGTTAAAAACCTCTTATATGCTGACCATGGAATCCCTTATGATTTGTCCTCTATTCTCTTTAATGCCATCAAACTACTCTAACATGCTGAAGTATCGATATCTACCTTGAGCATTGCTATCTGCATGCTGAGGCTCTGGTTGTGTTTGCCCATCATGGGGCAGGCGACTGCCACAGTCAGGCATGTAGCAGCTGTACCTTGTACTGCTGAGCCTACAGGGACCAAGGGGTGACACTGGTCACCATTGGGTCGTCCTGTGTCCCAAACCGAGATGCTGGTCATGGTTTGGTGGCTGTCCCAGGGTAATCCCAACAGGTGCTGCCCAAGTGACAACCCCCAAAATGATTAGAGATTTGAATATGGTTTCAGGCTTGTGGGAATTCATTACATCAGTTAGGCATGGGTACATACAAGTGGGCATAAGTTACTGGGCAGCAGCCATGGTTCTGGTGTCTGATGGGTGAGTCAGGGGGTGACGATGTATGTCTCGTATGCTGAGCTTCTTCATCTGACCAGCTTCTGAATAGTGTCTGAAGGGAGGCCTGCCCTGGCAGCAGTGCTGGCAGCACCAATGCGCAAACGGTGTGTATTGAATTTGGCTGCATTGAAGCCACATTGCTCTATCAGGTGTAGGAAGGTCAAGGGGTAGAACATTGGCTGTGAGTGGCATCCCATCCCTGTAGTGGAAGAGTGGTGCAGAGTGGCTGAACAGCTGCAGCATCCCATATAGGACTCCACTGCTGCCACTGGACACGTGCATTGGTGTGTACGCCCAATACAAATGGTGGCACCTCTGCCCATTTGGTCATTATTCGGCTGCTTTACAAATAACACACGCCCTTCTGGATCAGCTACTAGAACCTGGGATTGAAACTCCTGTTTTTCATAGTAAATTTGCCAACCCACAGGAAACTGAAGAAGACAAGGGTTAGGGCTGCCCTGAGCATGAGGCAGTTATGTTACTTCAGGGAGGCTCTCTCCAGCCCCTCAGCATCTGGCCCAGCATTGCCAGTGTCAGTGGCAGTCATGTGAGCCTTAGGAGAATGGGCCCTTCTATGCGCTGGATACTCTGATTGCAGACTCAGTATGGGGTACCCTGGAGATGGGGCTTCTGTACCTCAGGGTGTGGTGCAAAACAGAGAGTCTACCACACACACCTGATGGTTGGAATGCAGAGACAGGCTAAGGTGGGCGGCAAAGAGAGTGACCATCTCCTTGGTGCCTGGAAGGAGTGGTAGAGACACTGGTAGCGCCTGATACCAATGGTGTAGTTCTTGTAGATGGGGCTACAGCTTTGGCCAGTAGGAGTTGGAGATGTTAATTCAGATCTCGGTCAAGTGGTGTGTAGAGTTGGTATTGGTCAAGTGTACACCTGGGTGGCAAGAGTAAAGAACAGGGTAAGTTATTTCGGAAATAGGCATCTGTAATGCTGTTCAATCTGTCAGTGAGTGAGAATGTGGATGGTGAAACTGTGCTGGGCTGCCCCAAAGCACAGGGTTTGGAACAGTTGCATGAATTCAGGCTGTTTTGCGGACTGTCTTGACCAGGCCTGGAAATGGGGAGGTTGTCACAATGGAAGTGGATGCATAGCCCAGTGTGCTGGCAACAGCCATGATGGTGAACAGTTCCAGCCACTGGATGGTACAGAGTGGGAGGCATTGGTGTGGCTGCCAGTCACCCCGAAACCAATCACCATTGAAGTAAGTGCCAAAGCCCAGGGAGCCCGAGGCATCAGTGAAGAGCTGGAGAGAGTCTGCTTCAGTCTTATCAGGCTCTACAAAAATGGCAACACCATTCCCCAAATGAAGAAAACTGTCCCACCACATGACGTCAGCTCTTGCCAAAGCATTAAGACTGATGTGGTGGTGGAGCTTCCTGACAGTGGTGGACAGGTCAATCAGGTGGCAGAGGAAGAGCCTCGCTGCTGGTGCCACCTTGGCAAAGGAGAGCTTACCAATGAGAGAGAGCAGTTCCCTCTTGGTTGCCTTGTGCTTGGATAACCAACCAAGACCTGGTTAGCCCTGTCAGCTGTTCCAGCTTGTCAGGTGGGGCAGGTGAAGGTGCTGTGCTGACGTGCTGAGCACTATGCCCAGGGAGGTTGGGTTGTGGTGGGTCCCCTTCAGCTTCTCAGAGGCCACTGGGATGCCCAACTGGTCACACACCAGCAGCACACGGTACATGGCCTCCTGACAGGTGTTTGCCGGGAGGGCCAACTAGGAGGAAGTCATCCAAGTAGGGTAGCAGCTGGGCCCCATAGTTTCCTAGCCATGATCCGTTGGCGTAGTTGTGATAAAGAGAAAGAGCTGAACGGAGGCCAAATGGGAGACATGTCCTGTCCATGCCCAGGTGCACCCAGTCCACAAGCCCGTACTGGAATCAGGTGGAAAGGCAGCTTTTCAGGTCGATCTTTGCCTTCATTATATTGATGTGGTCATGATGATCCAGCCTGCAGTGATCTCCTTCCCAAGTTCAGCATCTACTACGTCTGGATTTGTGTATTCTGTGGATATGTGGATAGGTGCATGAAGGCGAAAGTTTACAGTGTTACAAAGTGGTGTGAGTTCGCTGGTCGTAGAGTGGTGTGAGTTTAATGGTTGTAGAGGGTGTGAGCTCACTGGTCACAGAGTAGTTGAGCTCACTGGAGATAGGAGTAGTGTGAGCTTACTGGTTGTGAGTGGTGTGAGTCACTGGTTTGTAGAGTGGTGTGAGCTTGTTGTTCATAGAGTGGTGTGAGCTTACTGGTCGTTAGAGTGGTATGAGCTTGTTGGTCGTAGAGTGTGTGAGCTTGTTGGTCGTAGAGTGGTGTGATTTCACTTGGTGTGAGCTCACTGGTCATAGAGTAGATCTTGTTGGTCGTAGAGTGGTGTGGATTTCATTGGTGTGAGCTCACCTGGTCATAGAGTAATCTTGTTGGTCGTAGAGTGGTAGGTGATTTCACTTGGTGTGAGCTCACTGGTCATAGAGTAGATCTTGTTGGTCGTAGAGTGGTGTGATTTCACTTGGTGTGAGCTCACTGGTCATAGAGTAGATCTTGTTGGTCGTAGAGTGGTGTGATTTCACTTGGTGTGAGCTCACTGGTCATAGAGTAGATCTTGTTGGTCGTAGAGTGGTGTGATTTCACTTGGTGTGAGCTCACTGGTCATAGAGTAGATCTTGTTGGTCGTAAGTGGTGTGAGCTTGTTGGTCGTAGAAGTGGTAGAGTGGTGTGAGCTTGTTGGTCATAGATTGGTATGAACTTGTTGGTCATAGAGTGGTGTGAGCTTACTCTTTGTAGAGTGGTATGAGCTTGTTGGTCGTAAACGGTCTGAGTTCACTGGTCATAGAGTGGTATGAGCTTGTTGGTCGTACAGTGGTTTGAGCTTACTGTTTGTAGAGTGTGTGAGCTTGTTGGTACAAGAGTGGTGTGAGCTTGTTGGTCGTAGAGTGGTATGAGCTTGTTGGTCGTAGAGTGGTGTGAGTTCACTGGTTGTAGAGCGGTGTGAGCTTGTTGGTCATAGAGTGGTATGAGCTTGTTGGTCGTAAGTGATGTGAGCTTGTTTGTCGTGGAGTGGTGTGAGTTCACTGGTTGTACAGTGGTGTGAGCTCACTGGTCGTAGAATGGTGTGAGCTTGTTTGTCGTAGAGTGGTGTGTGAGCTTGTTTGTCGTGGAGTGGTGTGAGTTCACTGGTTGTAGAGTGGTATGAGCTTGTTGGTCACACAGTGGTGTGAGCAATGGTGATGTGATGTGAGTTCACTGGTCATAGAGTTTGTATGATCGAGTTGGTTGGTCGTAGAAGTGGTGTGAGCTTATTGGTCGTAGAGTGGTATGAGCTTGTTGGTCGTAGAGTGGTGTGAGTTCACTGGTTGTAGAGTGGTGTGAGTTCACTGGTTGTAGAGTGGTGTGTGTTCACTGGTCATACAGTGGTATGAGCTTACTGTTTGTAGAGTGGTATGAGCTTGTTGGTCATAGAGTGGTACATGTATGAGTACTGGTGATGTGATGTGAGTTCACTGGTTGTAGAGTGGTGTGAGTTCACTGGTCGTAGAGTGGTGGGGAGTTCGCTGCATGGAGATCACGGGGCCACTGGTGCAGCGCATGGCCAGGCCTTGGCGGAGTGCTCTCCATCACAGCCTGGGACCCAGCACCTGTGGGTAAAATAGTACTCTGCCCTCTTGTTGTACCTGCCAAAGTTGAAGCGCCGACAAATTTCCTGGCCTGCATTGTGGGTGGCTCGCAGCTCCATGTGGTGGGAACCACCTGCTATAGTCTTACGTGCGCCGTGTTGAATTCTGCCATCTGCGACGTGGGAGGAGCAACATTACATCCGTTAAAAGTTATCGAAATAATTGTGCGAATCGAGCTGGAAATGTGCATTAACTTTGCTCAGCTATATCTCCGTAACGGATAAAGTAAAATTAACGAAAAGAATACATCAATAGCCACAGGACCCCTCTACGTAGACATCGATTTTAAAACGAAAAATGCATACACACAAAGCGATTTAAAAAATACTACAATAGAACAGTGCTGAAATTTATTCTGGCAGGTTTGGAAGCCCAGCTCCATCTTTAATCTCAATCCTTCTCCATTTCACTCTACTGCCACGAATGCACAGATTTGTAGCTCGAAGGACAGCAAAAAGCATCGCAAATACTGCTCTCATCAAAATGATGACATGCCAGTGGTATTACTGTCAACCATGCTGAGGTCTTTCCATCATACCTCATTGTACTGCTCTCTTCTTGTTGTCATCAAAGGTTGGTAAAACTGACTTCAGATGGTTCTGGTATTGGATTTCAATTTCTTGATTTAATTCCCGGTGTAGCTTCGAATTCGAAGATGGTCCATGTGATTAAATATATATTACACTTGATTGCATATATTTTGAATTTTGGAAGGAAGATACTGCTGTTGATAGGGGATCACGAATTCCCAGTCCACCATGACGGGCAGGAAGTGAAAATAGTTGCTAATTGAAGTAGCATACAGTTCCCTCGAATAAAGTTGGCCAAAAGATGTTGTTCAATGCATTGGCGCAAAATTTGAAAGCAGGATCACAATTATTTTAGTTAAGATTTATCAAAACATAAAAACTAATTATTAATACAATTAACATTCTATACGACAACAATTTTTATTTAAAGTACCTATATGAAAAAAAGAGTTTTTTAATCATGTAAATACATAATATCTCTTTTAGAACAAGTTTTCTGTTCCGTGTATTGATTATTACGCATGCGCGTTGCGGTAGCGTCATCGCAAATTGGCTCTTACAGTACCATCCGATGTCATTAACAGTGTAGATATTATAAACGGTAGCCATATTCGATGAGGTTCTTCAACAAGGCGGCGTGCATGTGGAAAGGCTGTTGATAGTGGCCGGCGTAGCTACGTAGGGCCTAGGCCCTACCAGCCAAGATCAGCATAATAATATGCATGATACCCACTTTTGAAGTAATTGCTCGACTCAAGTTGTGAACGTTCAAATTTCAGTACACGAGTATGACACGCGTGATTATGACGCGGAGAAAAGCGAGGGCTTCAATGTATTGGACAGATTTGCTTCCCAGGGAAAAAACAGAAGAATTTATGTTGATGTAATTCACTGTGGTACAAAGTGATCTATTAAACATCCTTTTTTTTTTTTTTTAACAGAATGATATGCATGGCTCTCGAAATATTCTGACGCCCTCCCCCCCCCTTTGCATGCTACTACCATCAATACTACCCTGGCTTACTGCTATTGAGTGGTCGATCATTCAGCCCATCCCGTCATCCTACCTAGAGAGAGCATTGAACTTGTTGGGTGTAGCCAGACAGGGGACACTAAGGGCCAAACTACATTGAAGCTGTTTAAGCAGTGAGAAACTAGCTGTATTGTCATGGTGGTAATTATGGTGGCCAGGGCCGAAGGCCAGTTAGGGTTTAGGGTTCACAACGCATCAAAGACAACTCGAATCCGATTCTCAATATCCAACCATCTTGTAAGAAAACGTTTTTAAAATAAAAAGCCAAGACTTGTAGTAGTAGCATCTGAACCATAGTATTCCCCCAAAGCAATCTAAACCTACCTTCAGTTGTTACATTCACATCATTTATGTAAGTCTGGGGACCCGAAAGGTGGTCCCAAGGTACATTTGTAACTCCTACACCCTTAGTCTGGGGACCAGATACCTGGCACTACCCAACGCCATATGATCCGCCATGCATATTCTCATTCTTTGTTTTACTGAATATAAAATCGAACTAAAGAAAACAAATAAATATTTGTATGTGCCATTTAATCAGAAAGCAATTGTTAAAGAGATGGGAGCGTCATTTGACCCAGATCTTAAACTATGGTATATAAAATCACAACGACACCCAATATCAAATGCAAATAAGCTATTGAGAAAATTTAAACTTGTCAAAGTGAATTTAGAGGCGCTAGCAGCTGATATGAATAATCAATATGATGATGATGATGATTATAATTAATGACCCTCTGGGTCAATCCTATACTGCGTAGAAATAGATTTAAAAATATTTTTTTGGCATTTTTAGAATTAAACGGAGGCTGCGCAGTAGGGTCAAGGACTATGCGATATACGAATATCTGATAGATCCCATTAAATAAACGAGTGGTTTCAATTAGGTCTCCTCCATAACATCCCATTCCAATAGCTATTCCACTTTTAAGAATATTACATAATAAGTTACACCTGTTGCCCCACCGCTTGATGACAGGTGATTTAGATTTAATTTAATACGAGATTCAGATAATACACCGCCTATTGCTGCAAGAACAAGGGATTCATGTCTAATGCATAAGCGGTTGCTCCAGATGTTAAAGATGAGAACAATACTCTGAGAATAATTTTGGCATCATCACTTAATTCTTTGTCATAAGTCGTTGCAGAATAATCAAATGTCGGAGCATTTACAGGGTTATATACCTGATCTAATGTATTTTGAATTGTATTAGTCGTATTTTGTATAGGTATTCGTTCTACAATACTTGATGCCAATGCTGCTGAATTAACTGTTGAAATTGCACTTGCGCGTTGAATATCAGCTGCCGTTGCCGGCGGTGGTGAAGAATTCTATTTCCCCAATTTTGTAAAACTTGATATACTTTATAAATTATTTTAATTTTTTATCTTTAAAAGTCTATTGCTAATAGCCGATAATCCCGGAGGGTTTGAAGGGTCTGGGATTGACCCGAAGGGTCATGGGCTCATAGTGTCGCAGGTGTATAAGATTGCATTGCATAAACCACCAACTCCAGATAGCTGATTACTTACATCACCAAGATAAGAATAAATTTTATTATCAGCAAAAGTCTTATCCAAATATGTTAGTAGGAGGTCAGATGCCAAAGCATACCCAGCACCACGTAGGAAAGTTGTTGTCGGTTCTATTCCAGCTAAATATAATTTATTCCAGAGAAAGTCAATCCACCACCAACTGCTCCTGCAGCATATGCTCCATATCCATTAAATTGTAAACCCATTCTTGGGAAAACCATTGACTTACTCAAATAATCTGCTGCCCACGTTAGGCCAGCGATTGCTGCCTTTGCCAATGTAGGATTACTCCCCATTGCATAATATAGCCATAAGCCTATGCTGCTGCTGCTGCTGCTTGTTTGACTGCCACTAAAAAGCTTGTTTAGGTATATTAAAAAAAGAAAGTTTTATATCTTAATCCGATAAATTGTATTTTAAAACGTTTGTACTATTAATAGATATACAGGGTGTCCCACAATCAGGGAAACAATCGTTATTTATTTTATGGAAGCTATAAAAAATTATGTACTTTTCATATAATACTAATCACTTTCAGGAAGAAAATTATCGTGCAATTAAATCACAGGTTAATTAATTAAAATTAATTAACATTAATATGGACAACAAGTTAAAATTTTCGGAAACCTGAACTGATAGGAATCGGAAATTGAAGAAAATTTTTTTTTTCCCGCTGCGGGGTCTAGAGATGTTAACGTCTAACATTTACGTTCATTTTCGTCGCGCTTGCGCATGCGCAGAACGTACCCTGTGCGCGATTGCCGTTCCCAGAGCCAAACTCTTCCACGGGGGATTCAATTATTAACGGGTACACGAAATCGCACCAACCAAAATCACGTGAATCGCGGGGACAGCATAAATTTTAATACCTACTACAAACAGTCACGTGATGAACCTGCAAAGAGCAGATCCACCCACAGTACTCTGCCACTCCCAAACAAGAGACAGCGCATCGCAGCGCTCTACCTTCAGAACACGTAGCAACTGAAACGAGCGCCATCATTAAAACAACGCGTGTTTTCCTGTGTCGCCGTTAGAGAAACTTTACCACTCCGAATTAAAACTGATAGCCGTCATACATTAGTCCATCGTGCGATCGTACCTCGTCGCATACATGCAGGGCGTGTCAAGCTGCGTTAATAACAAACCAGTGCGCTTCCATAAGAGAACATGTCCGATCAGATATTCCACGAGGAGGGCGATTCATTTCGGAACTACATGATGGTGGTGCCTCACGGTCAATTGGGGGTGAGTACTAACTCACACGTACACAACGAGACCACACTAACGTAAAGTACTACATGTACTGTGTTAGCGGGTACGTAACTGCTTTCAAGAGCATGTAACTGGGGTAATGCCTATTATCATCTTATAATCGTGTGTGTGTGTGTGTGTGTGTTGTGCGTGCGTGTGTGTGTGTGTGTGTGTGTGCGTGTGTGTGTGTGTGTGTGTGTGTGTGCATTGTGCTGTGTGCAGTATGTTGTGTGTTGATGTGTCTACATGATCCTTTTGAAATCAACTACTACAGTAGTTATGGTATCATTTCTAAGCTAATCATTCCTTCCAAATAACTGCAGGCAATAATTAAACTGTCAACATTTAGTGGAGAGCGTTCAGTGTAATCTTTAGAAGACTTTAGTTCAGCAATTCAGTACTGTTTCTAGTGTCCTTACCTTCATGCATTCAGATTCATTATTCTGTCTGTCTTACTCCAGGTAAACTGTCAGCATTCTGTTCTATCTCTAACTCCAATCTTTAGAGTTTTATAAGTTTCAAACCCTTGTTTGTTCATCACAAGTAATGTAGGGTGACTTTTCACGGTATGCACATGTGTCCGTGTAGAGATGTTGTGTGTGCATGTGTATCGTGTGTATGACTTCATAAGCAAACAGTGCATGAGTGCTTCTATTAGAATATAATTGACGAATGCAGGTACTGTTTCTTGTAAGCATTTCAGCATGCCTTTACTTCTTCTTCCTTCTAACCCGGGACACTAAGATGTCAGCATTCAGTGAAGAGCATTAAGTCTTTGTGCACAAGTAGTTGCTAACTTTTTGGCCTCATATTAATGTGTAAAGTAGTTAGAGCTATTTGCTCTTTTGTGCTATGCAGAGATTCGACTGTACATTTGCGCACATGTGAACATGTGTAAAGGATCGTGTGAGCTTCTTTTCAAATTCAACAGTCCAGTGAGTGTCTTGTTGCCTTGCCTTTGACATTGCCTGTATTGCTTCCCAATAACCACCAGACGTTCAGGGACACTATGTGTGAGTTTGTGTGTGTGTGTGTGTATGTGTGTGTGTGTTGTGTGGTGTGTTGTAGTGGTGTGTGTGTCTGTGTGTGTGTGTATGGTGTGTGTGGTTTGTGTGTTGTGTCGTGTATGTGTGTGTGGTGTGTGTGTGGTGTGTGTAGGATGTGTATGGTTTATTT
Organism: Ephydatia muelleri; assembly: GCA_013339895.1. NCBI lineage: Eukaryota > Metazoa > Porifera > Demospongiae > Spongillida > Spongillidae > Ephydatia > Ephydatia muelleri. The sequence goes on along the minus strand of JABACO010000709.1, from coordinate 8,687 downwards.
CAATTTAACAGTCCAGTGACTTTTCTTGTTGCCTTGTTTTCATTGCTATCAGATCTCTTAATACTTCCCAATACATACCAGACACTAAATGTCAGCATTCCATGACGAGCAGAAGTCCAATCTTTGAAGGTGTTAGTACAAAACCTTTGTTTGTCATTTTGCTCGCTGGGTTTCAATATTGCCATATGACTTTCTATTCTTATGTCTGGGTGAGTTAGGGTTATGTATGTGTGTGTTGTAACTGAGAAGTGTTTTTGTGTGTTTGTGTGTATGTGTAGGGTTGTGTGTGTGTGTTTGTGGTGTGTTAGCTTGTGTGTGATTAGGTGGGGTGCTGCTGTGTGTGGTGCGTGCGTGTGTGTGTTTGTGTGTGTGAGCTTGTGTGTGATTTGTTGTGTGTGTGCGTGGTAGTGTGGGTGTGAGCATGTGAGGTGTGGTGTGTTTGTGTGTGTTAGCTTTGTGTGTATGTGTGTTAGCTTGTGTGATTGTGTGTGTGAGTGTGTGTGTGTATGTGTGATTTCTTTCTGTTTAACAGTCCAGTGACTTTTCTTGTTGTCCTGTCCTCATTGCCTTCAGATCTTTTGATACCTTTCCCAAACCAGCAGTCACTACCATGTCAGCACTATAAGATAAACCTCAGTGTTGAATACCAAATCTTTGAAAGTGGTAGTAGGAAATCCTTGTTAATCTTTTCCTTCACTGCATTCGATTTGCTTTGAGTTAACATGCATGCCGTACTTGTATCCATTCAGGTTACATGTTAATGGTGGATCTGCTTATGTAGATGTGTGTAATTTCATTCCAGCACCCAAGTATGTGGTTTGTAGGCATCAGACTTGTGCTACTGTGGAATCAGTGACATGTACAGTGTGCAAATCCTTTTAGATGTGCATATGCTATTGCATCACTTAGGCCTCTTCTTCTTTGTATTTAACACACCTTTCTTGTCTCTGTATGTTAGTTACATTAGCATAGAATGGAGTTACGTATTAACCATATTGCATACATGTACATACATAAGGAAATTATCCTATGTTAAGTTGTAGTCCATAATTGTCGATGAGTCTCTGGTACCTTGTAGTTACTGATGATGTAGCACGCTGAATCCATTGCTGGGTCCAGTGCACTCATTCTTGTGCTATAACAACCTGCAGTTGGTCAACAGTCTTTGGGTTGTGTGCATAGACATTTTCCTTGAGATAACCCCAGAGCCAAAAGTCCATTGGTGTCAGTTACAGGGATGCGTGCTGGCGATTCTAATGGACCCCCTTGTCCAATCCACTTAGTGCCAAAAGTTTCGTTCAGCCAATCTCTCACCCCTCTTAGGTAGTGCGCTGGTGCCCCATCTTGCTGATAGTGCATGTGAGGAACATCATCTTCAAATAAAACTATAGAAAATTGGGCCACAAAATTCTTTTAGCATGTAGAGATATTTGCTCTCTGTGACCGTTCGAGATATTTTCTCTCCTGTGACAGTTCCCCCTGGTAAAGAAGTATGGTCCAATTAATTGGTCTTGAAGAGACCGGCCCACACATAATGCCCTTCTTCTGGTAGGCTTGTTCCTTGAGATATGGGGATTGGTCATGGCCCATGTGATGGTATTACGTCTATTGAAATGCCCGTTTAAGTGGAAATATTGCCTCATCTGTCTATAGTACATGGTCAGGAAAACTAGGGTTTTGGTCGTACTTCTCTAACCAAAGCTCTGCCCACTCGATCCTAATTGCAGGATCATCCTCCTTCAGCTCTCCGCACCAGTGAAGCTCTGTATCCTTGCATCCCTAAGTCATTCTTTAAAAATTCGTTGGAGGCTTGACCTTGTCACTCCAGGGTTTTTGTGCCTGGAGTCGTCTAATTGAGGTAGTGGGGGTTGCTGCCAATTGTATATTTCCAATGGTGGCAATGTTTGCAGCAGTTTTCTTCCTCCCACAGTTTTCCCTTCCATCTGTTTTCAACAGATCCATGTTCTAAAACTTTGCAACGACTTTTAGTACTGTTGATGGTACTAGGGTCCTGTTAGTTGGATACAGCAACCTTGAATTGCCTTACTGTTTCACTTGCATGACCCGCCATTTTTAAGATGCAACTGCACAAATTGACACCTTCTGCGCATTCGTAAGCCTGCTGGACACATTCAAACTCGCAATTATGACTTATTGAGCTTGTCATTTTATACTTTATAGTTCTGCACATCTGCAATTCCATTGGTTGGTAATCCTTGCAACTCTATTGGCTAGAATATTAATTAGACGATTTTGACCAATGGAAATTGATCCTTTCATGCATAAATTCATGTTTGCCTTATGTGCTAAACTGGACAGCCAACTCCATATCTCGTTGAACGACCCATACAGTGTAACTGCTCGAAACATTGCTAACAGTGGTTGATTTGCCATAGGTTAGGTGCTTTGCTTTCAAAGGTATTCCCCTCCACACATTGGATTTCCCACAATGCAACTTTTTGTTTAGAAAAACCAACTTTCTATACTATAAGGTTGGCTTACAGTAGGCCTATGCATTACACTGATGTAATATGTGATGTGTCCGTGGTGTGGTGTGGTGTGGTGTGTGTGTGTGTGTGGTGTGTGTGTGTGTGTGTGTGTGTGTTTGTGACCATGTGTTTTGTTGTGTTAACCTCTGCATTGTGAGCATCTCTGTGTCTCTACTTCCTTTGTGACCATTGAGTAGTTGAAGGGGTTGAAGCAATATTGGATTAGGTATCAAAACTCTATCCACATAGACAATTAGATCAATTATTTATGGGGGGGTACAAATATTCAAGCACCGCCTCTTCTATTGAGGTAGTGGTTTCAAACATAAGGTGCACCTGTTACATTGCTCTCCTTTTCAGCAGAAACTGCATTGAACAGCAGCAGCATGATGGAATCCTCCTGTGTGCAATCATACTACCAATTTCTCATGAAAGGTCTATGAAGATGCCAGTGGAGATGGGCCCTCTACCTGTGTGGCTTTGTATGCAACCCCCATCTTATTATGGTATCTAAGCTGTGTGCTTTACATTCATCTTATATCATACTCCATGCTCCCCAAATGACTTTGCCATCATTTTAAACTGCTCTTATCTGACTGAACCAGAATTGGTTAGTCTTGTACAGGGTACATTTATCATTTCATTGTTCAGCATAACAAATAACATTGTCAACAAATCTTGACACACGGCTAATTACAGTTATAAAATACAAAGAGTCAAATATTCTCCTGCTCTCCTGTCAACAGTCATCAAGGTGATAGTGAACACGTATCATGGGTCATCATGTCACTCTTCAATACAGCTAGGGGTGAGATAAAGGATGACAAACTGCATAAAAAGTAAAGATACCTGGGCTGTGTAAATATGTTCTAATAGAAGCACACATGCAACACTACACACAAGTCACATGCTCACATGCACGCACATACATACACAAACACACACATACACACACAAACACACACAAATTCAAGACACCCCTTACTACATGTACCACACACATACACAATCCTACTCACACGATCTACCCAGACCTAAGAGTAGATAGTCATATGGCAATATTGAAACAAGCCAACACACACACACACACACACACACACACACAAACACACACACACCTACAAACACAATCACATACAAGCTAACACACACACACTCACACACAGCTCACACACACAAACACACACACAATCACACAAGCTAACACACACAAGCACACACACAATCACACACAATCACACACAGCTAACACACAGCACAATCACACAAAAGCTAACACACACACACAATCACAAACACACACACTCACATACACAATCACACACAAGCTAACACACACAAACACACACACACTCACATACAATCACAAACAAGCTAACACACACACACCACACACGCAATAGCTCACACACAAACACACACACAAACACACACACTCACATACAATCACATACAAGCTAACACCACACACTCACACACGCACAATAGCTCACACACACACAACACACACACTCACACAATCACACACAAGCTAACACACACGCACATCGCACACAAGCTCACACACACAACACACACACGCACACACACAATCACACACAAGCTAACACACACTCACACAATCATACACAAGCTCACACACACACAAACACACACAAGCTAACACACACAATCACAACACGCACACACTCACACACAATCACACACAAGCTAACACACACACACACACACGCACAATCACACACGAGCTAACACACACAAACACACACACAACACATAACACAATCACATAAAAGCTAACACACACACACTCACACACGCACAATCGCACAAGCTCACACACACACACACTCACACACGCACAATCACACACAAGCTCACACACACACACATGCACACACACACACACAAACAACACAAGCTAACACACACACACAATCACACACAAGCTAACACACACACTCACACACACACGCACACATACACGCACAATCACACAAGCTCACACACACACAAACACACAAGCTAACACACAGTGTACACAATCACAAACACGCACACACTCACACACAATCACACAAAGCTAATACACACGCACGCACAATCACACAAGCTAACACACACAAACACACACACACTCACATACACAATCACACACAAGCTAACACAACAAAACACACAACACTACACACACAATCACATACAAGCTAACACACACACTCACACACGCACAATCGCACACAAGCTCACACATACAAACACCAATCACACAAGCTAACACACACACAAAAACATACACAACACTCACACAACAACACACACAGCTAACACACACACGCACAATCACACACAAGCTAACACACACAAACACACACACACGCACAATCGCACACACGCTCAACACACACAAACACACACACACACGCACAATCGCACACAAGCTCACACACTCACAAACACAAACACAAACACAATCACACAAAAGCTAACCACACACACAAACACACACACTCACTAACAAAACACACAAGCTAACACACAAGCACACACACAATCACACACAAACTCACACAAGCACACACAAGCTCACATACACACAAACACACACACAACGACACAATCACACACAAGCTAACACACACTCACACACACACAAGCTCACACATAAAAAAGCACACACACACTCACACACAATCACACACAAGCTAACACACACCCAATCACATACAAGCTCACACACACACAAACACACACACACAACACACACAATCACACACAAGCTAACACACAAGCACACACACAATCACACACAAGCTCACATACACACAAACATACACAAACGCACACAATCACACACAGCTAACACACACACAAACACATACACACACTCACACACACAATCACACACAAGCTAACACACACGCACAATCACACACAAGCTAACACACACGCACAATCACACACAAGCTAACACACACAAACACACAACACTCACACACACAATCACATACAAGCTAACACATACACACTCACACACGCACAATCGCACACAAGCTCACACACAAACACACACTCACACACACACGCACACAATCACACACAAGCTAACACACACACAAACACATACACACACTCACACACACAATCACACACAAGCTAACACACAAAACACACACACACAATCACATACAAGCTAACACACACACACTCACACACGCACAATCGCACACAAGCTCACACACACACAAGCTAAACACACACAAACACATACACACACACTCACACACACAATCACACACAAGCTAACACACACGCAATCACACACAAACTAACACCACACACAAACACATACACACACTCACACACACAATCACACACAAGCTAACACACACAAACACACACTCACACACAATCACATACAAGCTAACCACACACACTCACACACGCACACAAGCTCACACACACAAACACACACGCACACCACACACACGCACAATCGCACACAAGCCCACACACATACACAAACACACAATCACACACCAAGCTAACACACACACTCACACACACAATCACCCACAAGCTAACACACAAACACACACACAATCACACACACACAGACACACATGCTAACAACACACGCACACATGCAAACGCACACACACACAAATTCAGAAACACACTTCTCTCTACAAGACACACATGCTAACACACACACACACACACACGCACACACGCAAACACACACACACACATAAACACACACAAATTCAGAAACACACTTCTCTCTACAAGACACACATACACAATCTACCCACACATAACAGTCATATGGCAATATTGACACCCAGTGTGCGAAATGACAAACAAGGGTTTTGTACTGACACCTTCAAATATTGGAGTTAGAACTGATGTTCATCACAGAATGCTGACATTTAGTGTCTGGAAGTATTAAAAGACCTGAAGGCAATGAAGCCAAGGCAACAAGCAACAGTCACTAGTCTAAAATGAACCACACACAATCCTACACAACACACACACAAACACACACATACACACACACAAACACACACACACATACTCACACAAGCTAACACGCATACACACAAACACACACATTCCAAAGACACTTCTCACTATAACACACACACACACACACACACACACACACACACACACACAGTGTCTGAACGTCTGGTGGTTATTGGGAAGCAATACAGGCAATGAAGGCATGGCAACAAGAAACTCACTGGACTGTTGAATTTGAAAGAAGCTCACACGATCCTTTACACATGTTCACACGTGTGCAAATGTACAGTCAATCTCTGCATAGCACAAAAGAGCAAATAGCTCTAACTACTTTACACATAATATGAGGCCAAAAAGTTAGCAACTACTTGTGCACAAAGACTTAATGCTCTTCACTGAATGCTGACATCTTAGTGTCCCGGGTTAGAAGGAAGAAGTAAAAGCATGGCTGAAACGCTTACAAGAAACAGTACCTGCATTCGTCAATTATATTCTAATAGAAGCACTCATGCACTGTTTGCTTATGAAGTCATACACACGATACACATGCACACAACATCTCTACACGGACACATGTGCATACCGTGAAAAGTCACCCTACATTTACTTGTGATGAACAAACAAGGGTTTGAAACTTATAAAACTCTAAAGATTGGAGTTAGAGATAGAACAGAATGCTGACAGTTTACCTGGAGTAAGACAGACAGAATAAAGAATCTGAATGCATGAAGGTAAGGACACTAGAAACAGTACTGAATTGCTGAACTAAAGTCTTCTAAAGATTACACTGAACGCTCTCCACTAAATGTTGACAGTTTAATTATTGCCTGGAGTTATTTGGAAGAAATGATTAGCTTAGAAAATGATACCATAACTACTGTAGTAGTTGATTTCAAAAGGATCTTGTAGACACATCAACACACAACATACTACACACAGCACAATGCACACACACACCACACACACACACACACACGCACACACACACACACACACGATTATAAGATGATAATAGGCATTACCCCAGTTACATGCTCTTGAAAGCAGTACGTACCCGCTAACACAGTACATGTAGTACTTTACGTTAGTGTGGTCTCTTGTGTACGTGTGAGTTAGTACTCACCCCCAATTGACCGTGAGGCACCACCATCATGTAGTTCCGAAATGAATCGCCCTCCTCGTGGAATATCTGATCGGACGTGTTCTCTTATGGAAGCGCACTGGTTTGTTATTAATGCAGCTTGACACGCCCTGCATGTATGCGACGAGGTACGATCGCACGATGGACTAATGTATGACGGCTATCAGGTTTAAATCGGAGTGGTAAAGTTTCTCTAACGGCGACACAGGAAAACACGCGTTGTTTTCATGATGGCGCTCGTTTCAGTTGCTACGTGTTCTGAAGGTAGAGCGCTGCGATGCGCTGTCTCTTGTTTGGGAGTGGCAGAGTACTGTGGGTGGATCTGCTCTTTGCAGGTTCATCACGTGACTGTTTGTAGTAGGTATTAAAATTTATTGCTGTCCCCGCGATTCACGTGATTTTGGTTGGTGCGATTTCGTGTACCCGTTAATAATTGAATCCCCCGTGGAAGAGTTGGTCTGGGAACGGCAATCGCGCACAGGGTACGTTCTGCGCATGCGCAAGCGCGACGAAAATGAACGTAAATGTAAGACGTTAACATCTCTAGACCCCGCAGCGGGAAAAAAAATTTTTCTTCAATTTCCGAATTCCTATCAGTTCAGGTTTCCGAAAATTTAACTTGTTGTCCATATTAATGTTAATTAATTTTAATTAATTAACCTGTGATTTAATTGCACGATAATTTCTTGCTGAAAGTGATTAGTATTATATGAAAAGTACATAATTTTTTATAGCTTCCATAAAATAATAACGATTTTTCCCTGATTGTGGGACACCCTGTACAAATATCAAAATAAGTCTAAAACTTTTAAATGTCTGATGTATTGGAAAATCTCATTAAAGCTGCTGGTACAAAAAATTCTACTAATGTTCGTACTGATAATCTTACAATGGATCCCGAGAGGTTCTTTAAAGATGCTAAAAATGCTAAAGCCACAAAATCAGCAATGTGCCCCAAGGACCCAGATTATGATGGAGGAGGACTATCAGAGTCTGCCAGACCTATAGAAGTTAGTAGAGATTGATCAGAA
>JABACO010000708.1:0-23558 GCA_013339895.1 Ephydatia muelleri | reverse complement strand
TGGCAGCAACAGAGACTCACCTGCCTACAAATCACTTTCACATCAAAACGAGCACAGCCTCCTCACCTTCTCAATACCAGCCACTCCGCCTCCACTCTTGGATCCAGCCGTAAACTAGCAGGGATACAGCACACATAGTCATTATCTGGCTTTGGGGATGAAAATGAGTGGATATCAACATTCCTATGCCCCTGACTGCAACACAGAGCATATCAGATTAGTTAAAGTGCCTGGAGAGTAGTGTATACAAAGTCCATTTTCCCAGCCACTTTCCCGTGCAAGAGTACAGCTATGTTACCGAAGGGCACATCTATCACCTGTGATCCTTGCAAACCAAGCATCTAACACCATCCATGGAACCAAGCATCTAACACCATCCATGGAAACCAAGCATCTAAACCATCCATGCAAACCAAGCATCTAACACCATCCATGGAAACCAAGCATCTAACACCATCCATGCAAACCAAGCATCTAACACCATCCATGCAAACCAAGCATCTAACACCATCCTGGAAACCAAGCATCTAACACCATCCATGCAACCAAGCATCTAACACCATCCATGGAAACCAAGCTCTAACACCATCCATGGAAACCAAGCATCTAACACCATCCATGGAAACCAAGCATCTAACACCATCCATGCAAACCAAGCATCTAACACCATCCATGGAAACCAAGCATCTAACACCATCCATGGAAACCAAACATCAGTAACACCATCCATGGAAACCAAGCATCTAACACCATCCATGCAAACCAAGCATCTAAACACCATCCATGGAAACCAAGCATCTAACCATCCATGGAAACCAAGCATCTAACACCATCCATGGAACCAAGCATCTAACACCATCCATGCAAACCAAGCATCTAACACCATCCATGGAAACCAAGCATCTAACACCATCCATGGAAACCAAGCATCTAACACCATCCATGGAAACCAAGCATCTAACACCATCCATGCAACCAAGCATCTAACACCATCCATGGAAACCAAGCATCTAACACCATCCATGCAAACCAAGCATCTAACCCATCCATGCAAACCAAGCATCACACCATCCATGGAACCAAGCATCTAACACCATCCATGGAAACCAAGCATCTAACACCATCCATGGAAACCAAGCATCTAACACCATCCATGGAAACCAAGCATCTAACACCATCCATGGAAACCAAGCATCTAACACCATCCATGGAAACCAAGCATCTAACACCATCCATGGAAACCAAGCATCTAACACCATCCATGGAAACCAAGCATCTAACACCATCCATGGAAACCAAGCATCTAACACCATCCATGCAAACCAAGCATCTAACCCATCCATGGAAACCAAGCATCTAACACCATCCATGGAAACCAAGCATCTAACACCATCCATGCAAACCAAGCATCTAACACCATCCATGGAACCAAGCATCTAACACCATCCATGGAAACCAAGCATCTAACACCATCCATGGAAACCAAGCACTAACACCATCCATGGAAACCAAGCATCTAACACCATCCATGGAAACCAAGCATCTAACACCATCCATGGAAACCAAGCATCTAACACCATCCATGGAAACCAAGCATCTACACCATCCATGCAAACCAAGCATCTAACACCATCCATGGAAACCAAGCATCTAACACCATCCATGGAAACCAAGCATCTAACACCATCCATGCAAACCAAGCATCTAACACCATCCATGGAAAACCAGCATCTAACACCATCCATGCAAACCAAGCATCTAACACCATCCATGGAAACCAAGCATCTAACAACCATCCATGGAAACCAAGCATCTAACACCATCCATGCAAACCAAGCATCTAACACCATCCATGGAACCAAGCATCTAACACCATCCATGGAAACCAAGCATCTAACACCATCCATGGAAACCAAGCATCTAACACCATCCATGCAAACCAAGCATCTAACACCATCCATGGAACCAACAATCTAACACCATCCATGGAAACCAAGCATCTAACACCATCCATGCAAACCAAGCATCTAACACCATCCATGGAAACCAAGCATCTAACACCATCCATGCAAACCAAGCATCTAACACCATCCATGGAAACCAAGCATCTAACCCATCCATGGAAACCAAGCATCTACACCATCCATGCAAACCAAGCATCTAACACCATCCATGCAAACCAAGCATCTAACACCATCCATGGAAACCAAGCATCTAACACCATCCAGGAAACCAAGCATCTAACACCATCCATGGAAACCAAGCATCTAACACCATCCATACAAACCAAGCATCTAACACATCCATGCAAACCAAGCATCTAACACCATCCATGGAAACCAAGCATCTAACACCATCCATGGAAACCAAACATCAGTAACACCATCCATGGAAACCAAGCATCTAACACCATCCATGCAAACCAAGCATCTAACACCATCCATGGAAACCAAGCATCTAACACCATCCATGGAAACCAAGCATCTAACACCATCCATGCAAACCAAGCATCTACACCATCCATGGAAACCAAGCATCTAGCACCATCCATGGAAACCAAGCATCTAACACCATCCATGGAAACCAAGCATCTAACCCATCCATGGAAACCAAGCATCTACACCACATCCATGGAACCAAGCATCTAACACCATCCATGGAAACCAAACATCAGTAACACCATCCATGGAACCAAGCATCTAACACCATCCATGGAAACCAAGCATCTACACCATCCATGGAAACCAAGCATCTAACACCATCCATGCAAACCAAGCATCTAACATCATCCATGGAAACCAAGCATCTTACACCATCCATGGAAACCAAGCATCTAACAATCCACCATGGAAACCAAGCATCTAACACCATCCATGGAAACCAAGCCATCTAACATCTAACACCATCCATGCAAACCAAGCATCTAACACCATCCATGGAAACCAAGCATCTAACACCATCCATGGAAACCAGCATCTAACCCATCCATGGAAACCAAGCATCTAACACCATCCATGGAAACCAAGCATCTACACCATCCATGCAAACCAAGCATCTAACACCATCCATGGAAACCAAGCATCTAACACCATCCATACAAACCAAGCATCTAACACCATCCATGGAAACCAAGCATCTAACACCATCCATACAAACCAAGCATCTAACACCATCCATGCAAACCAAGCATCTAACACCATCCATGGAAACCAAGCATCTAACACCATCCATACAAACCAAGCATCTAACACCATCCATGGAAACCAAGCATCTAACACCATCCATGGAAACCAAGCATCTAACACCATCCATGCAAACCAAGCATCTAACACCATCCATGGAACCAAGCATCTAACACCATCCATGGAAACCAAGCATCTAACACCATCCATGGAAACCAAGCATCTAACACCATCCATGGAAACCAAGCATCTAACACCATCCATGCAAACCAAGCATCTAACACCATCCATGCAAACCAAGCATCTAACACCATCCATGGAAACCAAGCATCTAACACCATCCATGGAAACCAAGCATCTAACACCATCCATGGAAACCAAGCATCTAACACCATCCATGGAAACCAAGCATCTAACACCATCCATGGAAACCAAGCATCTAACACCATCCATGGAAACCAAGCATCTAACACCATCCATGGAAACCAAGCATCTAACACCATCCATGCAAACCAAGCATCTAACACCATCCATGGAAACCAAGCATCTAACACCATCCATGGAAACCAAGCATCTAACACCATCCATGCAAACCAAGCATCTAACCATCCATGGAAACCAAGCATCTAACACCATCCATGGAAACCAAGCATCTAACACCATCCATGGAAACCAAGCATCTAACACCATCCATGGAAACCAAGCATAACACACCATCCATGGAAACCAAGCATCTAACACCATCCATGGAAACCAAGCATCTAACACCATCCATGGAAACCAAGCATCTAACACCATCCATGCAAACCAAGCATCTAACACCATCCATGGAAACCAAGCATCTAACACCATCCATGGAACCAAGCATCTAACACCATCCATGCAAACCAAGCATCTAACACCATCCATGGAAACCAAGCATCTAACACCATCCATGCAACCAAGCATCTAACACCATCCATGGAAACAATCATCTAACACCATCCATGGAAACCAGCATCTAACACCATCCATGCAAACCAAGCATCTAACACCATCCATGGAAACCAAGCATCTAACACCATCCATGGAAACCAAGCATCTAACACCATCCATGGAAACCAAGCATAACTACACCATCCATGCAAACCAAGCATCTAACACCATCCATGGAAACCAAGCATCTAACACCATCCATGGAAACCAAGCATCTAACACCATCCATGCAAACCAAGCATCTAACACCATCCATGGAAACCAAGCATCTAACACCATCCATGCAAACCAAGCATCTAACACCATCCATGGAAACCAAGCATCTAACACCATCCATGGAAACCAAGCATCTAACACCATCCATGCAAACCAAGCATCTAACACCATCCATGCAAACCAAGCATCTAACACCATCCATGGAAACCAAGCATCTAACACCATCCATGGAAACCAAGCATCTAACACCATCCATGGAAACCAAGCATCTAACACCATCCATACAACCAAGCATCTAACACCATCCATGCAAACCAAGCATCTAACACCATCCATGGAAACCAAGCATCTAACACCATCCATGGAAACCAAACATCAGTAACACCATCCATGGAAACCAAGCATCTAACACCATCCATGCAAACCAAGCATCTAACACCATCCATGGAAACCAAGCATCTAACCCATCCATGGAAACCAAGCATCTAACACCATCCATGCAAACCAAGCATCTAACACCATCCATGGAAACCAAGCATCTAGCACCATCCATGGAAACCACATCTAACACCATCCATGGAAACCAAGCATCTAACACCATCCATGGAAACCAAGCATCTAACACCATCCATGGAAACCAAGCATCTAACACCATCCATGGAAACCAAACATCAGTAACCCATCCATGGAAACCAAGCATCTAACACCATCCATGGAAACCAAGCATCTAACACCATCCATGGAAACCAAGCATCTAACACCATCCATGCAAACCAAGCATCTAACATCATCCATGGAAACCAAGCATCTTACACCATCCATGGAAACCAAGCATCTAACACCATCCATGGAAACCAAGCATCTAACACCATCCATGGAAACCAAGCATCTAACACCATCCATGCAAACCAAGCATCTAACACCATCCATGGAAACCAGCATCTAACACCATCCATGGAAACCAAGCATCTAACACCATCCATGGAAACCAAGCATCTAACACCATCCATGGAAACCAAGCATCTAACCCATCCATGCAAACCAAGCATCTAACACCATCCATGGAAACCAAGCATCTAACACCATCCATACAAACCAAGCATCTAACACCATCCATGGAAACCAAGCATCTAACACCATCCATACAAACCAAGCATCTAACACCATCCATGCAAACCAAGCATCTAACACCATCCATGGAAACCAAGCATCTAACACCATCCATACAAACCAAGCATCTAACACCATCCATGGAAACCAAGCATCTAACACCATCCATGGAAACCAAGCATCTAACACTCCATGCAAACCAAGCATCTAACACCATCCATGGAAACCAAGCATCTAACACCATCCATGGAAACCAAGCATCTAACACCATCCATGGAAACCAAGCATCTAACACCATCCATGGAAACCAAGCATCTAACACCATCCATGCAAACCAAGCATCTAACCCTCCATGCAAACCAAGCATCTAACACCATCCATGGAAACCAAGCATCTAACACCATCCATGCAAACCAAGCATCTAACACCCATCCATGGAAACCAAGCATCTAACACCATCCATGGAAACCAAGCATCTAACACCATCTATGCAAACCAAGCATCTAACACCATCCATGCAAACCAACATCTAACACACATCCATGGAAACCAAGCATCTACACCATCCATGGAACCAAGCATCTAACACCATCCATGGAACCAAGCATCTAACACCATCCATGGAAACCAAGCATCTAACACCATCCATGCAAACCAAGCATCTAACACCATCCATGGAAACCAAGCATCTAACACCATCCATGCAAACCAAGCATCTAACACCATCCATGCAAACCAAGCATCTAACACCATCCATGGAAACCAAGCATCTAACACCATCCATGGAAACCAAGCATCTAACACCATCCATGGAAACCAAGCATCTAACACCATCCATGGAAACCAAGCATCTAACACCATCCATGCAAACCAAGCATCTAACACCATCCATGGAAACCAAGCATCTAACACCATCCATGGAAACCAAGCATCTAACACCATCCATGCAAACCAAGCATCTAACACCATCCATGCAAACCAAGCATCTAACACCATCCATGGAATCCAAGCATCTAACACCTCCATGCAAACCAAGCATCTAACACCATCCATGGAAACCAAGCATCTAACACCATCCATGGAAACCAAGCATCTAACACCATCTATGCAAACCAAGCATCTAACACCATCCATGCAAACCAAGCATCTAACACCATCCATGGAAACCAAGCATCTAACACCATCCATGGAAACCAAGCATCTAACACCATCCATGGAAACCAAGCATCTAACACCATCCATGGAAACCAAGCATCTAACACCATCCATGCAAACCAAGCATCTAACCCATCCATGGAAACCAAGCATCTAACACCATCCATGCAAACCAAGCATCTAACACCATCCATGGAAACCAAGCATCTAACACCATCCATGCAAACCAAGCATCTAACACCATCCATGGAAACCAAGCATCTAACACCATCCATGCAAACCAAGCATCTAACACCATCCATGGAAACCAAGCATCTAACACCATCCATGGAAACCAAGCATCTAACACCATCCATGGAAACCAAGCATCTAACACCATCCATGGAAACCAAGCATCTAACACCATCCATGGAAACCAAGCATCTAACACCATCCATGGAAACCAAGCATCTAACACCATCCATGGAAACAAAACATCAGTAACACCATCCATACAAACCAAGCATCTAACACCATCCATGGAAACCAAGCATCTAACACCATCCATGGAAACCAAGCATCTAACACCCATCCATACAAACCAAGCATCTAACACCATCCATGGAAACCAAGCATCTAACACCATCCATACAACCAAGCATCTAACACCATCCATGCAAACCAAGCATCTAACACCATCCATGGAACCAAGCATCTAACACCATCCATGGAAACCAAGCATCTAACACCATCTATGCAAACCAAGCATCTAACACCATCCATGCAAACCAAGCATCTAACACCATCCATGGAAACCAAGCATCTAAACCATCCATGGAAACCAAGCATCTAACACCATCCATGGAAACCAAGCATCTAACACCATCCATGGAAACCAAGCATCTAACACCATCCATGCAAACCAAGCATCTAACACCATCCATGGAAACCAACAGCATCTAACACCATCCATGGAAACCAAGCATCTAACACCATCCATGGAAACCAAGCATCTAACACCATCCATACAAACCAAGCATCTAACACCATCCATGGAACCAAGCATCTAACACCATCCATGGAAACCAAGCATCTAACACCATCCATGGAAACCAAGCATCTAACACCATCCATGGAAACCAAGCATCTAACACCATCCATGGAAACCAAGCATCTAACACCATCCATGGAAACCAAGCATCTAACACCATCCATGGAAACCAAGCATCTAACACCATCCATGGAAACCAAGCATCTAACCCATCCATGCAAACCAAGCATCTAACACCATCCATGGAAACCAAGCATCTAACACCATCCATGGAAACCAAGCATCTAACACCATCCATGGAAACCAAGCATCTAACACCATCCATGGAAACCAAGCATCTAACACCATCCATGCAAACCAAGCATCTAACACCATCCATGGAAACCAAGCATCTAACACCATCCATGGAAACCAAGCATCTAACACCATCCATGGAAACCAAGCATCTAACACCCATCCATACAAACCAAGCATCTAACACCATCCATGCAAACCAAGCATCTAACACCATCCATGGAAACCAAGCATCTAACACCATCCATGGAAACCAAGCATCTAACACCATCCATGGAAACCAAGCATCATATCACCCACCTCACCCACCCTCCATGCTAACCAAGCAGCCCAACCAACCTGTAATTCATAGGCTTGTCAAACCTTGACAGCATACAAGGTGGAAGGAAGAGACACAACTGAGAGACCTAACTGCTGCTTCATCCAGTGGTTCTAAATTCAGTAAAGCAATTACATATAAAGATGCATTAGTCAACACATTCAGATGCATAGGCACACACACATACACACACATACACACACATACATATGCACACACACTACACACACAGACCCACACACATATACACACCACTAGATATCTGGAAACAGCTGGGCATGGTAGAATTCATGGCTGCTGTGAGATCAGGTGGAAGGACTTGAAAGTCTGCTAGTCCTGCCAAAGTAATGAAACAGCACTCATTGACACACACCACGATTCTGAACATCAACTGGAATTAATCATCATCACATCACATTGCAAAGGATGAAGTGTAACTAGTAATAATTAATTATTCTCTCAAAAAGCAATCAACTTTGACACTACATACAATCTCCCAGTCCACACACTTGAAACAGCTCACCAGTAAATTCAAACTGTGTATCAACTATCCCCAAGACACTAACAGCATACTCAAACAGTGGTTGGGCAGTAGGCTGATTCATATCACTAGACTGCTGTATTCTCCGTTTTCGTATCTTAAAGACCAGATTGGTCACCTTTTCAGGCTTAGCAAATGCAGGTTTACAAAGATTGTCTTCAGGTCTGAATCTCAGTTCTAATCGACATCCCTGTTTGGCGGCCTGTAAAAGGTCAAACGATACACAACACAGCCACAGGTAGACAAAGTACCCAGTTGCACACCTTTGTAATAGAACAGACGCCTCCAAGACATGCTATTGCTCTTTCTTCGTTTCCCACGACACCTTTTCCCCGAAAAACGGGTATACATGACACATGCATTATATATAGATGCATGTAGACTATAACATATAATGATTATGCAAAGGCATGCTAGGTATGTCGTACACGGAAGCTCTATGCAAACCAACGGATTTTGCCCATGTGGAATAACACACTCCGACAGTTCGCTCATCACGTTGTAGTATACGGTGACAGTAATACGGACACGTAATACGGAATCAAACAATTATTGGGAAAGCATGTTCGTGACTCTCTTACGACGACCCTCTCCTTGCAACAGTGATGTGGCAATCTCATTGCTATCTCCCATCTTGGGTAACATACAGAAAATACAGTGCTCATATACCTACCTCAGGCGATAGTGGGCCTGGAAAAATTATAGAAAGAAACTCAAGAAGGAAACGAATAAACATTTAAGCTTGGAGGGGGATGGAAACAAAGGTGCTAAGGTGCAAGACCCAGCTGTTCTTCACGAGGCTCTGACCAGAGGGAAAAGAGTGGCAAACGAACATTTGGAAGTTAATACGGATTTGCTTCTACAGCAGTTGGAACAGCTGGAGTCCAGTCATGAAAAAACAAGCGACGATAGCCTTCCACGTCCTCCAACGGAAGACGTCAAGGGTCAGCTGCGTACCGGTTTGAAGCCCGAATTGAAGTTAGAAACTAACCAGGTGTGCGTGATGTACGTCATGACTCCTATTCATTTTACAGACAAATCTTGTCGGGAATGAAAACGTTCGCACCATCTGAGGGTCAGTTCTTTTCACAACCGCGCACAACACTCTTTTAAACCCTTGTCTGTGCAGCTCATCAACGGAAACGGTTTGCCATGCCAGACAAACAGGAACCGGTGAGATTAACCCGGCCTGCACTAAAGGGAAAGGCTAGTGAGCATCGCATTTCCATCATGAACCCGACAGGAGGACCCCGCTAGGTCAGTCAGTCATGGCGGATAAGCACAGCACATGTACATTAGTGCACACTTTTTAGGCTTTTTCAACTCCCTGGAGCTGAAACAAGGATACTTCCCCCACACAAACCAACATTAATGGAGGTAAGCATTGATTGTAGTAGTGTAGTGGTTATGCTGTAGTGCTGGTGTAGGAGGATGCAGCAAGGCAGCTAGCTTCTTTGATGGCAATGGAGCCAAAGTCCCAGTTTGAACTTCTAATGGAGGCACCCTACCAAGATGTCTATCCGCTGGACAATGACACATTTTACAAGTAAGCCTCAAGTATCACTGTTCTTCAACTTAAGATAAACAAGTACTTGTTTTAACCATGAAGGACAGAGCAAGGGGTTGGATTTGAGGAGCATGTATTGCTCAATCATCTGTTAGATGGTATTCCAAAAGAGGTGAATGTGCTGCGATTTCAGACCATCTAATCACTGAGCTGCTCCACATGTACAGGTCCTGCACGTCACTTCATGGAACTAGTTGTGACTGGCCTTTCCAAGAACCCCCACTATACAGTACAAGAGAAACGTGATGTTGTTGGCTGGTACAAGGACTATTTCACCAAGTTCACCCCTGAGGAACTACAGGCTACCACCCAAGATCACTAGTATCATGTCCAACAGATTCCTTCCGACACAAATAGTCGATATCTATAACACAAACTTGATGCCCAGGTACAAGTAATAGTTTATCTCTGAACTGCCTGTTGTGTCTCAAGGGGGTTAATTGGAGAGTCTTTTGCATCTAGCGACACAGAACTGTTCACTAATGT
Organism: Ephydatia muelleri; assembly: GCA_013339895.1. Lineage (NCBI taxonomy): Eukaryota > Metazoa > Porifera > Demospongiae > Spongillida > Spongillidae > Ephydatia > Ephydatia muelleri. Next base: position 12,683 of record JABACO010000708.1, on the reverse strand, counting down.
GTCGGCAGCCACCATCTTTGCAGCATGAACTGCTCTGTCCTGGAGTACACAACATAAACAACTGCAGTAAAGTCATGTTAGTCCTCCTTACCTCTCTCCAATAACCACCTTAATTCTTGCCATGGACTTTCTCACCTATACAGTGTAGTAGAATGATGTCCTTTTACAATTTCAAACTCACCTTCCACATACGCTCAGGTGCTGGCATTCGGAAGCCTACTCTTTTGGCTTCATGCCTGACTGTCTGTAACATATTCCGTTCCTTCAAAAGGATGTACCTACGAGTACATAACATCGGTATTGGACACGAACACTGTACAGAATGTATACGCACCACAGTTTGTGGAGGTCTTCAGTACTTTTTTGTCTGAGTTCCCGCGCTTGCCAAGGTCTACCTATATTAAGAATTCCGGTGCAATTCATTTCTTGCTTCTTGAACAACTATACCTGTTTTTTCGGCCTCTTCAATAATGTCCTCTCCTTTAGGAAAAAACTCTTCCAGCCCTCTGCGCTGAGTACTGCTGTGAAGCTGCTTGCATGAGGTGATTCCTACATCGTAAGTTGACCTTAGCAAAGGGTTTGATCCGCGAATTACACTACTAATCGACAGATACGCTTGTACAACAATCCTGTGACATCCACTACTATGGCCATTCTTCTAATAACACGTGCAAGTACACAACGAAATTTTTTTTTCCGAATCAGGACCGTATACAATCCGCAACGAACTGTTTACAGGCTTCTTACAGACATTTTTACACTCCCTGATACACCCCCGAATGGCAAAAGGTCCGATTTGGTCTGTAGGTTACAATCCGAATCAAACCGTATACGGACCTGACGCAGTCTGTACTACAGAGCGTAAACATGTTGTAAAGCCCTTATATGGATCCTGTTCTAAATGTACGTGCTATGTTTATAAAATGTTTTCAAATTCGTTATACAATGCAGTACACATTATAACAAAACGTTGTCACTGTCCAGTCATGTAACCATTTGTTCTCTTTCAATGTTCTGAACAAATCCAGCATTGGCAGCTGGAACCACATCTGTGAACCATTGAAACTCGTCTAACAACAGAAAATATTGTCCTTGACAAGTTGTAGAGTGGACAGTCAAAAAGATGTAATAGTGGCCGTCCATCTGGTAGCACCATGGGCTCAAAACCTTGTACAAGACATGAGGTGTGTCCAGTCTCGGACTTAATGGCTTAGGAGCTGTCCATATTTCAACTATTGGTTAAGACTAAAGATGAGATGTTATGTGATGGATATTAAATAGCATACCTCACAGAAAGGTGGTTGCAGTTTTATGTAGTCCCCAGTATGAACCACAACAGCTTTGAACTGCTGCACCTTGCCATCCAAAAGGCTGCTGAGGTGTAGATTCACATGAAATGGTGGATCCATGTGCAGAAGCTGCTCAATCGTTGATTCAACTCCAAGTTCAGTTATGTTTACTGTCACGAACAGGAACTGGTCGCAAACACCTGATGGCTTTAAAACCACAGGATGTTAATGTGCATTGGGAATATATGTTAACCCCTACCATTCTTGCTGTTGCTGCAGTGTATATGGCCTTGTGGGCATTCAATTTCTTACTAGGAGTTGAATTAAGAAACCACTGGACTTCGTTGGAATTTAGTAAAGGTCATGTAGACCTTTATCACAACTGCAATAGATACACTGTTACATCACACAAGCATAAGTTAAATATGTACAAACCTTTCCATCTGGTCGTTGTAACAACTGCCTTCACAAAGTGGAGGTGCTCAATCGCAGAGAAATGAGCAGCGATGTCTCTGCTAGAAGCCTGCTTATATTCTGAATCCGCACATAAGAGTTGAAGGATTCAGGCCTAATAGGGAATTCGAAATTTTATACACTGAGGTGCTTTATGTGTACAACACCGAACCTCTCAGTACAGAAGCTAGATGATGGTCTGAAGTCTTGCATGGACTGAACTAGATGTAATATGTAGTGGACCTTTTGCTTTCGCAGCATCTCAGACATGAAGTCTCTAACAGAGTGAACAAAATCTGTGGTTCCATGCTTCAGCCTTGGACAACTCGAAGAAATCACAGTATGCGATTTGAAAAACCTGAATATTAGAAGTAATTATAAAGTGATTAACATGTACGATAGCGTACCTTCGCAAGAACTTGTAACTCTCCCTCTGAAAGGAATGGGTACAGGATAAATACAGCCATCCTAGCTGGGCGGGAGGGGTGCCCCGCACCCTCTCCGGGGCGGCTTCGCCTCACACGCTGCCATACACTCACCTGTGCCTCCCACCGCTACCAATTCCTGGATCCGCCACTGACTAGTAACCCACCACTTCAGAGCAGCGATTCGCTTCGTGCTGGTTTTGCCCCGTTGATACATGGGAGAGACTTTCGACGAACAACTCTGGAACAACTAATGCTTGATAGATTCAAAATGGCGGTCTAGGTTACGCTTGCATAAGTCACAGTAGAACTCTAAACGAAAAGAAAAAGACACACTGTATAATATCAATACATATATACCAAACAAAAATAAACAAACCGCCACGGTTGCAGGACTTTGGCCAGCCACAAACTCGAGGTCAGCCATTGTTTCACAAATTTTGATTCGTTTGCCCGTTCATTTATTTACGGGATTCAATAATAGTTATGAATAATGATTTCCTCGTGGTCATTTTCTATACAAATTCATTGGCGGGATACCACACTACAGATTGTATGCATGTGTGCTGTGTGTAGATGTTTGCCTTGTGTGTGTTGCGTGACTTCGCGCAGAAACAGTTACAGTAAGGTCGTTCGAACGCATATTGCCTCCTCGCGGTCTCTCTCGTAGCTGCTGCCTCCTATGTATATGCGATGCATAGTGGAAATAATATCGTGAGGCTGCTGCACTTACAAATATGATCTCCTTTCGGATTTTTGACTTGGCAGTCGGCAGTTAGAACTGGTACAGACTGTAAACACCTCGTAACAGAGCAGTAATCGTATTCGTTACGGTATGTTATCGGTTTGTAGCATATTGTAATTACAAGCTGTTCCTATTTGGCATTTCGAGTCCGTTTCATACTGTAAATTATTACGGTCCTGAATCAATCCCGAAATCGGCCGTGACTCGGAATGTAAAAGTCTAACGGTTCCGTATCAGGGTGAATTTTTTTCGTTGTGTATTACATGAAATACACAAAAGCCTGGGAACCTGGCACCAATTCAGGGTTACTTGTAAATTTGTTTACATTCACAAACACAGCACGTGGGATAATGAAGACGTAATCGACATCACGTGATGGGCATGTCAGGGGACGAGGAAGGGGGCCGAGCTGAATCCTGTTGTTATTCAGAACAGTGATCATCGCGTTTTATCGCTAGTTGTCTGTCGTTCGATATGGATGAGCACGGGCTTCCGATCGTGGGAGCTGGTGTGGACTACACAAAGGTTTGCTTCGTTCGTAGAAGTTTCCAATTGAAGCCCATTAAATCTTGTGTTCCAGGTGCCTGCCTTAGATCACAAGAACACCCTGGTGTTCTTGAATAAATTTATCGTACACACAAGCCAGTTTCTTAACAGGTTTTCACTAGTTTGCGAAGTAAGTTCAATAGTCGGACTGTGTGAAGGAGACCAGCTATAACCGAATTCGTTGCAGAAACTGTCCGACCTGTCGCTTAGAATACAGAAGGTGGACATATCACTAAACATCCTGGAGGCTAAGGCAAGCTAACCTCTCGATGGACTGTGTTTCACTGCTTGTGTCGCTGTTTGAATAGCTGGCATCAATCCCAGGGTTAGAGGGTGTCCAGGCCACTTCTCAGTATGAGCCTCCAGCTGCCATTGCTGGAACATCCAATGCCTCACCAGCCGTGGCCACTGCTCCTGCAGCACCTGCTGTTGCTGCACCTCCTCCTCCTCCTGGGGCACAAGCAGGTAGGTGTGGCTATTAGCTCACTCTAGCACCTGTGTGACATGTGGTAAGCTCATAGAACTTAGTTTGCACAGTCTGGTACCCGACCAATCGGTAGTTAGCATGTTTGTAAAGAAGTTAGTATATTAGAAGACCTATCAGTGCATTTTAGTATGACTGAAATCATAGATAGTATCTATGCTTCAGTGACATGTTCATATGCTAGCTTTGTGCTACATTTATGCCACTGTATCTTGTATCACACATCTCATATTGTATCATTTATTCAGTTGAAGAACCCAAAAATCAGGTACAGATGATGTTACTGTTGAAACATTGCTGTATCACCAGCATTTCTTTCTTGTTCCCAAACGAAGTCATGAAGATTCGAGACCATCCAGACTACAAGGAATTTTTCAAGTTGAAGAGACTGGTAGGCATACTGTGCTGGTTGTGCATGGCTTCACAATCATTGGTCTGTCACAAAAGGGAGTCAATTATTTGCAAATACAAATGAAAATGAAAGCTAAGGGACTGAACCCTGATTTGTTAGAGTGAGTGCCATTTGGTACAATTAAATGCCTTTATCATAAAATTTGCTCACTAAAGAGATGAAGATGCAGATGCTCCCCCTGTCAATGGAGCTGCAGCCTATAACACTACTGGGACATCACAGGTCGAAGAAACAGATGGCGACACATCATCTGCTGCAAGCATGCATCAGATGACAGCTTTGAATCAAAGTAGATATAATATGGACCTGTGTGTGAAGTGTTGTGTATGTATGTATCGTGTTGTGCATATCCTGTGGCAGATGAAGCTTAAAATATAGCATGCAGGGGCCAGGGAGGAAGTTACCACAGCACTTACATGTAACACAGCATTTTTGTTAAATCCACATCAAAAAAACGCATCGCTCATACATCTACACAAACAGTACATATACACACAAACATAAACACAGACAATGAAGCTACTTGTGTTGTTCAATTTAGTTAGTTTTCGGGACAATACATATGTGCAGAAAGTTATCAGGGTAGCTCATATTTTCACTAAGCCATTGTAAAGGCACCGACAAAGGAACTTCAATCCCATGGATGAAGTGAACCAGAGGGCAATGTTCACCAGATTCTAAGTACAGACATGATTTAGCAGGGTACAGATCACAACTTCCTGTGCCACAGCCTACCTTGGGTGAAACTGAGGTTGGAATCATATAGTCTGAGGAGGTCCTCTAACGTCTGCTGACGTTGCAACTGGTTTTGTACCTCAGCTTCTACAATGGTGGCAAAGCTTGACTGAGGACCCACTCCGAGAATACTAACTAACCTTTGTTATTATCTGCTGCAGCTGACTGAGCTACCACGGATGCTATCAGCTTCTGGAACACAGGTTGACCCTCCTGTGGGTGGTGTCAATAACTGCACCATCAGTTGTTGAGTTTCAATACTTACTCTGTAAATACAAAACGGAATGTTTTTAAATGGTTCAGATACCGACCGACTGTTCAGCATGAACTTTTTATTGACACCCCAGAACTCAGAGTACTGATCTGGAGAGGAAGATTAGATGGAGTACGGATGTTGGGTATGTGTACTTCTAACCCTGCAGAAACCCGTGCCATAACTGTGCTGTGTCCTCCTGAGTTAACTCTTTAAATACCTCCAGTTTGTGTTTCAGATAGTCTGCCTGTTGAATACGACACACAGCATTAATTATGAACGTGATGAACGTGTGTGAACACACCTCTTTTAATTTGGACACAAAATATGTCTTGACAGGTTCATTACCCTGACAGTGCAGAATTTCATCTTCTGGGAAGTTCTGATTTATACGAAGGTACCATGCATGTTGCACCACCAATGGGCTCAACAATCAGACAGTAAGAGTCAAGCTAACCTTGAAATGAACAGTAATGTTCCAGGGCAAATGGTTCCCATAGAGGTCATAGAGGACGCCAACAGGGTAGTGCCTGTACCCCAGCAGGAGTGAAGTCACGGAATCACTGCACACATAATATATTAACCATTTGAGAGGGATCTCCTCAGATGACAGCCACATCTCATCTCCCACAGCTGCACTTGTCTCCTTGGCAAATAACTTCTCCAGTTTCTCATAGAACATAGAAAAGTAAGTCACACGACGAACCAGCATCTGAAAGGAAATACAAAGGCAAGGTCAACACAACCGCATCACACACTCATATACACACAAAAACACACTCATGTACACACAAACACATACAGATGCAACACGTAGAGCTTGAGTTGTGTAAGATGCGTCTACATGAAGATGCTGAAGCAATGAGCATCTTGCACAGTAAACACGTCATCAATCGCCACACTGCGCGATCTATCATCAATCACCACACTGCGAGATCTATCATCAATCACCACACTGCGAGATCTATCATCAATCACCACACTGCGAGATCTATCATACCACACTGCGAGATCTATCATCAATCACCACACTGCGAGATCTATCATCAATCACCACACTGCGAGATCTATCATACCACACTGCGAGATCTATCATACCACACTGCGAGATCTATCATACCACACTGCGAGATCTATCATCAATCACCACACTGCGGAACAGAAATGTGTCTACCACACCCACCCACACAAGCGCACACTACACATATACAGGGCGGAGCTGTACTATCCATTGGCGGCTTAGTTCTGGGTTAAAACACTATTGACATCAGCGCCACAAATGTGTTACAAAGAACTTGCAAGTGGCACATGCGCAAAGAAATCAGGTTCAGAAAACAAAACTGCTTGCACAAGGTACATGCACACAATCGCCTTACGTAGCAAGGTTCAGGAGTCTTCTTTATACTCGCACTCAACTCTCTGTCATCCACTGTAAAACAAACCGGTATCTTTCCATCCCAAACTTCTTTCCTGACACTGTCGTCTTCCGACATTCCTAGTTCTTGACGTCCATTAATCACTATCACGTGAGGTAATAGTTTCTCGTGTCCAGGCCGTGGCTAGCACGTGAGCGTTTGCGGCATTGAGACTGTCGTGTCCCTTGTAATGCAGCGTTATGCTAATGCACCGTCGCCAGCAATAGGATAGGCTTAATTGCTAAGCACTTCAACACCTACTCCTGCGAGAGCGCTATTAATGAAATGCTAGCAATGATTTTGGAAGGTGATAATGATTTGGAGGCTGGGCACCAGGCGATTGAGCAGGCGGTGCTTATAATTACAGATGATGGCGCTTGCCTCTAGACTGTGTCTCGTTACAGGTTAGGCTAATAGCGTTGCTTGCAATTTACCCTAAGCACACGTGGCATGCTCCACAGGAGGGGGGAGTGGCATTGGAAGAGCCGTCTGTCGTCTGTTTGCGAAAGAAGGAGCTTGTGTTGCAGTTGTAGGAAATAGCGAAGAAGAGGTCAATAGCACAACGCAGATACTTCACGATTCCTCAGAGATAGGTGGAGCCACCTACAAAGGCTATAGGGCTGATGTGACCTCGGCTGCCCAGGTTGCTGCCCTGATGGATGCGATTAAGGCAGACTTTGCTGGTGGCCCCGCTCTAAGCGTGCTAGTAAACTCGGCAGGAATCACGCGAGACTCTCTTCTGCTCAAACAAACAGAGGAAGAGTTTGATAGCGTTCTTGCTGTAAACCTCAAGGTATTTTATATTGATTAGAGTGACTTGGTCTCAGACCCACTTTCTGCACCACATCACCCGTTAGGTGCGGTGACGTAATCAACCGGGATTGCTAAAGTGAACTTTTTTTTCTATTGTGTTCCAGGGAACATTTTTAATGACTCAAGCTGTTGCAAGGCAGATGCTTAATAGCAAAGGCACTGGAGGCTCTATTGTCAATATATCCAGCATTGTTGGAAAGGTAAGTAGATTAGAATAATTATACGGGATCGTTTCCGCACCTACGCATACATCCAGTACGCGCAATAGAAATGTAACGCTTGCGTTGAAATGTATGGCTAGTTAAAAATTCAGAGATATACAACTCATCAGGGATACTCCAATTTTCAGTGCTTAATAACAATGTGTAGAGGACATTTCAGACTTCTAGAAAATTGAAATCTTGAAAAAACATGTGTTAGATCCCATATATGAAAAGCGAAAAGGGACTTTTTCAAGATTTCAATCTTATTGATATTCTAACTAGAAGTCTGAAATTCCTCTACACAGTGATTCCACTGCAATTTAATTGACTGTGCATTTCAACACAAGCATTACATTTTACAGGGGCGGATACAGGAATTCTATAAGGGGGGTGTCCGACATGAATAATCAATAGGGGGGAGGGGGATGTGCCCCCTCCCTTGCGAAGAGCGGAAGGTTTTTGGGGTCCCGCACTTGGCGACACAGACTACCAATATTGAAACCTTAAACTGGGGGGAAAGTAAATGGCGGCGAATAATGGTTGGGGGGGTCGGGGGGGGGGGGGGGGGTCGGCGAGGGTCTCAGTGCAACTCACTGGGAGTGGAATGTAGAAAATGTCGAGAAAGGCATTTCACATTTGATTAAACTAATGAAACAGTAAAATGTAGATTTACTACAACATATCATTTACTGATACAAAATACAAGATTGAAACATTTTCCTGTGTGCTTGCTGATAAATTCTTCACATACATTCATCAATTTCAATTGTGACAAATGCTGAGCTTATAGTTTATAATTAGAAACTAAGAATTGAATACCGGATAGCCCTTTACGTTTTGGCATAACGAGATACGCGATCGGGCGGTTGAAGTCATCAGTGACGGCACTAACGGGGTACGCGTAAAATCGTTTAGCACATTACATAAATACCCTCTGCTTACTTGGAAAAGCAACTCAAGATACTTGCCGAATCAATGAGGCTGCCATCTTGATGATACGCTATACATCACGTGGGATGTTATTAATTGCATTATTGAAAATTCTATTCACGTGAAAACGACAGCATAAAATTGTTGTAGGACTGTAGCGCACATCTTAACATCACAAGCAATTTCAATCATTCAGATCTGATCGCTTTAAATGAAGTAATGTTATCATCGGGTCTCGAAGCTGACCGCTTTGTCGCCGTTGAACTGCGTACTTTAATTCACGTTAATTTATTCATGATTGGAAGGGGGGGTGTCCGGACACCCTGGACTCCCCCCCTGTATCCGCCTCTGTTTTAAAATGCTTGTACTGGTAATTGTATGTGTTAAGTCCCTTTTTGGGGCAACGATCATATACCAGTATCTTGCATGCTCAATGGGAGCCATTTGCAGACATCTCACATGATGAGCTAAGCTGATATTCTCGTTACACTGGAATACTTACACCATGCCATGTGCAGTACACAACATACATACCCATCTACACATACAGTTCACACATCTGTTACAAGGATTGCAGATAGAAGCAGGTCAGGATACATTGTGTTTTGGACCTGACCAATGACAAACTAAAGCAGCCATAGAGGTCAGCCAACAGCTTAGATTTAAAAGCATTTCCTTAAATGGCCATGCTCCGCAGTTCTCCATTGCCAGTGATAGGGTGGGTAGATTGGCACTGCCCAAGGCACCCCAGTTCAGGTGCCTAGTAATAAGACTGGTGAAATTGACAATGGATTCAGACTCGGGGTGGAAAGTTGGCTTTAGAGCCCACATCCTAACCCCACACCCAAAGGGCCTTCGAACCCTTCAAGCATTTTCCCCTAGCCAATTTTGTTTGCACTATTTATACATAATCCATTATTCAAATGTGCTGCTTTCGTTGTGTCTAAAACAAAGTAATACTATATATGGCATTTCTGATTATCAGCAACACATAATTGTTTCCACAGCATTCAAATGTCCAGTGACATGTCTGAATGCCTGTCACATTCTGATGCCATGGTACTTACGTTTTGACGGGATAGTTGGTGTGTTTGGGAACAGGTTGTGTGTGTGTGTGGAGGGGAGGGGGGAGGCAATAAACAGACCTGCAATGCTGGGCTTGCATTACATGTTAGATACTTCTGTATTGGGCTTGATCCCACTATGAATGTCATTTACATGTGACCTGTTTCTCATGACTCCCAACGATCAGATCGTTTAGTTTGTTGTTTGAATCAAGTGAGAAGACAAATATGAGCAGTTTTGTTGTTGTTTTATGTCTCAAAACTGTTCTGTTATAGCGAACAAAAAGGTAGGGTACTGTCGGTCCTTGCCCAGGAATTATCCTCCTCCTCTATCTTCTTCTTGATCACACATAACTCAGAATAGGAACACTTTTAAAATTGCACCAATAGCTTCAGCTTTGGTCGGCATCCTCGCTTTTCAATCAAATTGTCTCGAGCTATGTATTGGCAGTTGTGTGTAATAGCAACTACCAAATAAGATTTGTACTGTATGTCCTTTGTGTGACAATCTGATGAACAAAAATCCATGAAACAAGTAAATAAAACGTTCTCTATGAGAAACTGGGTGGTATATAGGATTTGAAGGTAATAATTGTGTAAAAAGCAAGGAAACTAAGATCTATAGTCCTGTATTTAGCATATTTGTAGGAGATGATGTTATTCGTGTGCTAAATATAGGACTATTACTTATTGTTAGACCCTTGTTCCCTTGCTTTTTACACCAATATGACCTTCAAATCCTATATACCACCACCTTTCTCGTAGAGAATGTTTTTAGTTACTTGTATTCATAAAACTCATTTTTTTGGGTGGATTAAGTAGTCTAATTGATATTTGGTGTCCTCATATGACCACCGCAATGTGTGTGCTTGATGAAAGTCAATATCAATAAGTAGGTGTTGTTGTGACTACTCAGATTGGCAATGTAGGACAGGCGAACTACAGTGCCTCCAAGGGCGGTGTCATGGCAATGACCCTGACTTGTGCCAGGGAACTGGGAAGGTTTGTTGAGTTGTTGTCATGGCAATTACAAGATGACATGGACACTGCCAACAGGTATGGTATTCGGTGCAATGCTGTGCTGCCTGGCTTCATAGCCACACCCATGACTGCCAAGGTACCAGATAAGGTCATTCAACAGGTGAGGCAAACGAGTACAGCCATTCGTCTGATAGTCCTTGGCTCCGTAGGTGATCAAGTCCACATCCTTGGGACGTATGGGGAAACCTGAAGGTGTGGGCCTAGATGTGCATGCATGTGTGTTTATGTCTTGCCATTGCAGAAGTAGCAGAGGTTTGCTTGTTCTTAGCTTCAGAGAAGAGCAGTTTCGTGACAGGAGCCTGCATTGAAGTTACTGGTGAGTAGGTGTGTGTGTGCACGTGTGTGTTGTGTGTGTGTGTTGTATGTGTGCGTTTCATGTATGTGTGTTTGTGTATGTATATGTGTGTATGTGGTGTGTATGTGGGTGTGTATGTGTGTGTGCATGCATGCATGCATGTGGTGTGTGTGCATGTGTGTGTGTGTGTGTGTGTGGGTGTGGTGGGTGTGTGTGGGTGTTTGCATGCGGTACACACACACATCACTATTTTGGCTACCACTCTTATGTTGACTGTATGATGCCTGCCAAGGTGCCAATAAACTACTTGGGTGTAGCCACAGAGTCATAGCAGTTGAATGGACAATGGAGAACAGTGATATTAATTAAGTTATGATAAAGTTGTTAGGGATGTAGTAGTATGATTTCTCTTACCAGGGCCTCTGTTAGGTGGGCTTTAATATGAATTCTCTGGTTACTGTTAGGTGGGCTATAAGCCGTTCTGTGTTGTAACATCTGACCTTGAAGAGGTTATGACAACAGTCAAGTTCTACATTTGGTTAATACAGTATTTGCACAGTGATACTTGATATATAGTAAGTGGAAGTGATTTATTTTGTTCATTTCATGCCTGTCCTTACGAGCTATTCGAATTGTTGACTCATCTGGGTGTAGAGCAGGAACATGCGCGAGTAGATCTCTTCAAAGTCCGCTCTTATGACAGGTTCATGCATCCAGCAACGTAGCATTACATCATACACCTCTTTGGGCATGCAGAAGGTGCAGGCAGTAACCGTCGAGTAGCTCCTTTGATGGCATCTGCAATCACCTCTCATCACTCATCTCGCAGTAAGGCTCACTGAGCGCCAGTGTGAAGATCTCCCACATGGTAACGCCATAAGACCAGGCATCTGACTTGACTGAGAACTTCCCATAGAATGACTCAAACGCCATCCATCGATTGGCAGGATCAGCCTTCCTTGGACCAGGTAGTAGAAGGATTGGTACAGGTTGCAGCTCATGCCAAAGTCCGACACCTTGACAACAAAGTCACGCCCCACGAGGCAGTTGCGAGTGGCAAGGTCACGATGCACAAACTTGCGTGACGCGAGGTAGCGCATGCCATTGGCTATCTGCACAGCTACGTACATGAGTATCAGAGGGGTGACCTCATTCCCATTGATATGATCCACTGTGTCCGGGACAACCTTGTGCTTGCGAAGAAAGCCATGGAGGTCCCCATTCTCCATGTATTCCATAACAAGGAAAGGCTCCACCCCTTGACACACACCCAGAAGCCTCACCACATTGCTGTGTGTCAGACGACTCATAAACTTGATCTCGCACTCAAGGACTTCCTGAGGTCTCCATCAGCATCCTGCCGCAGCTTTTTGATGGCGACTAGTAAACTCCTGTCCTTGTCTGTGCTATGTCCTAGCCTCAGGTCCTTCGGGCTTAACCCTTTTGTGCCTGCAAGGACTACCTGTCCAAACTGCCCCACACCCAGATCACGGAACTCAATGATGTGGTCCTTAGTTATCAAGATGGGCTGCTCGTACTGTCTTAGTGGCTTCGGGTTGTCATGCAGTGGAGCAAAGGGG